>JAZKJV010007080.1:0-294305 GCA_037367405.1 Ottelia alismoides | reverse complement strand
TTATTGCCATTGGAAGTCGGAAAAAATTGAGTACATGAATGGTACCAAGTATGAGTTATGGAGTGGGAAGATCTATTATGGATTGTTATATGACATCATTCATGACATCATTGATAAATCCGGTCCCTACACTATCTGAAAATCCGACAGTAGGAGAAATACAATCCTGCGAACAGTGGGAGAAGACTGACAATAGGGCTAGGAGTCTCATGCTCACGCATCTGGAGCTGAACTTGATTCGGATTTTTGAGACATGTAAATCATCTTAACGAGTTCTGCAACACAGTCAAGGACAAATATCACACCAAGTCAGAAGTAAGTGTCCACGCCTCCTACACAAGTATAACTCGTGTAAAATGAAGGAATCAAAGAGCGTTCTTCAACATGTGAAAAAGATGATTGTGATGGGAAAGGATCTGTAGGTTGCGGAGTGTGTCATTCTGGAGAGGATGCAGATCTCAACGATACTCGAAAGCCTCTCTCCATCGTTCAATATGGTCGCCACATCTCTGAGAATGAATGGGACCATTAAGACTGTGGCGGACTTACCTGCTCAGCTGGCAATTGAGCAGGACCTCACAAAACAAAGATCGAAGACTAGATCATTGAGATCGAGGAGAAGAAGAAGCCATGCTCTGCATGCAAAGAAAAGTATGGGCCCCTCCAACGCAAACTTCAAGAGAAAGAGTGGGAAATACCCATGTGGCTCTTGCTACGGTTGTGGCAATATGATCATTTCAGGGCCAATTACCTCAAAACGAAGAAGCTAGAAACATCAAATTCCCCTGAATGAAAGTTCAAGAAGAAGATTGAATTCACAGCTATCATGGAATGCAACTCCGTCATCACGACATTGACGGATTGTAGATCGACTCTGGAGCAATCAGACACATCGCAAAGATGAAGGAGGGCCTAGTGGACTTCAAGGAGCTGAGCAGATGAGAACAGAGGATCTTCATGGGAAACAACACGTGGAGATGTTGGGACATAACAGACGTGACCTAGGGGAAGCATTACAGTACTGAATGGTGTATTGTATAACCTAGGGACACATCGAAACCAGATCTTTGACCTAGTGCTACTCAAGAAGGATTTTGAAGTCTGGTTGTATAATAGGTGTGTATCTATATGCAAGAATAAGAAGGTTTATGCGATGAGAAAGTTTGTTCCCGAGCATGACATGTTCTGCCTAATGTAATAAGCTCTAGTGAATCAATGAATGTCTCTTCTGAGTCTTCTTTGTGTTATTTGTCTGACTATGACTTGTGGTACATGAGACTGAGTCATCCAGGAAATTCTAAGATGGATCAAATGATGAAGGTAAATATGTTGCCTAAGATCACGGGTGCAAGGACATTGCCCTACGAACATCGTCTGACCGGTAAAATGATGAGAAGACCCCTCTCAACTGTAATTCAGTAAACATAGTTACTAGATTTGATCCATTCGGACATATGTGGACCAATGAGCATAAGCACACATAAAAATAAGGAATACTTTATGACATTCATTTATGACTACTCAAAGTTTTCCTATGTCTATCTCTTAGAAAGAAAGTCGGAAGTACTTGAAACATTTAAGAGATATAAGACGGAAGTGGAGACAAGATTGGGAAAACCAATCAAAAACCCTTAGGACAGATAGAGGTAGGGAATATACCTCAAAGGAGTTTCAGGATTATTGCATTCAGACTTGCATTCGTATGCAGATTGCAATGCTCTATACACCACAGCAGAATGGTATAGTAGAAAAAAAGAATCAAACCTTGATGAATGCAGTAAGGTGTATGCTTTCACACTCATAACTCGCCAAGAAATTATGGGGAGAGGTAGTGTTGATTGCGAACTATATAGAGAAACAGGATTCCCACCAATTTCATAGAATCAACATCATATGAAAGATGGAATGACAGATAGCCCGAGTTAGGCCATCTCTGGAAATGGGAATGTGTTGCACATGTTTGGTACCGAGTCATCTTAGGGTCAAGCTAGACTTCATGACATTAAAGTGTAAGTTTATTGGTTATAGTGAGAACTATAACAGATATAGGTCCTTCCATGAATTAAAAGGCCTAATGAAAGTCGTGATGCAACTTTTCTTGAAAATCATCAAGAAAAGGAGCATGAAGTAGAGGAATCAGATCCTCTGATTGTCCTACAAGATAATGAAGATGACTTGAGCATTAGAAAAGAACTTGGGGATGATTTCGATCATCTAAATATAGAGAATGAACCTATGTAACATGATGATCCTTTAGAGGAAGTGTATGGACCCATACAACTCATGAGTATAATCGATAAGAGACCCAGAACACGGCCTGCATGGATGGAAGATTACCATTTCTATAGATGTGAGGCGTCCATGTACATCGTGGATGAGGATGTCACGGATTTGTACAGATGCCATATCCTTTGATGAAGTTGTGGCTTCGTCTGAGTCGGAATCCTTCTACTCTCCAGTGGTTAAGTTTGCATATATTCGGATGATCTTAGTCATAGTCGCATATATGGATTTGTAATCATTCTAAATATATGTGAATACGGCATTCCTTAATGGAGAATTAAAGGAGGAGATATATATGTGATAACCCGATGGCTCTCAGGTTGAAGGTCAGGAGAAAAAAAGGGTTTACAAGTTAAGAAAAACATTATATGTCTTGAAGCAGTCTTCATGACAATGGTATCTCAAATTTCATGAGAAAGTTATCCAATTTGAATTTGTTGCAAATAAATTAGATAACTGTGTGTATGTCATGAAGAGCGGGAGCATATTTGCAATCATATCATTGTATGTGGATGATTCTGTTTGCAGGTAATGACATAAAATGCCCAATGAAATCAAACAAAAAATGAGCAATAAATTTGAAATGAAGGACATGGGCGAAGCATCCTATGTTCTTTGAATTCAAATAACAAGAGATGTGTACTCAAGGACATTGAGGCCTATTCAAGAAAGATATTTACATACTATATTAAGGAGATTTGGAATGCAGAATAGCACTCTAGATCCAAAACCACTTGTGATGAGAAAGAGACTGAGACGGAGTCAGTGTCCTGGAAAGGAGCAGAAACCTTTAGATGTACCATATACACAAGCGGTGGGAAGTCTAATGTATGCAATAATGTGTACTCGACCTGAGTTTGCTTATCCAGTAAGCTTAGTCAGTAGATATCAAAACAATCTTGGTCCAGCATATTAGGAAGCTGCAAAGAGGATTCTTCGATATCTGAAAGGAACAGTACATTTGAAACTTGTGTATCAAGAAGAATCGCTTGAAGTGGTAGGGATACTCTGATGCCGATTTAGGAGGGGATATGGATGTTAGAAAATCCACATCGTGTTACATGTTCATGTTTGGTGGTACAACCGTTTCTTGGGGTAGCAAGAAACAAGGATGTGTATCTCGACATACACAGAAGCTGAGTACATTGTATGTAGCATGGCCACCACTCATGTTGTGTGGATCATACATTTTCTAGAGAATCTAAATCGCAAATTAGTCAAAGGGTCAATTGAAATGTATTGTGACAATCAAGCTACAATAAGCTTGATCAATAGTGGGGCTAATAGTTCTAAAGGAAAATACATTGAAATCCAATATCACTATATACAAGATATAGTGGCAAAATAAGAAATCACGGTAATATATATACCTACAAGTGATATGCTAGTTGATTCTGTAACCAAGGAAATAGTAGCTAGCACCTACATCAAACATGTTGGTTTGATGGGACTCAGGAATGCATGAGTCGATCAAAAGACATATCCATATGTACACTACACGAATAGTGGGAGTATAGAATATATGATCGCTTCGGTCAAGTGGGAGATGTTTGAATATATCAACTGAGCTCGTGCTCAAACAACCGCAGTTACATGAGTCGGCAGTTGCGTGGAGGCTGAGTCGCATGCGAGACTCACGCAAGTCGGACGTGGTTGGAGAGGGATGGACTATGCGAGGGGTTTAACACGCCCTATATTTACACCTCCTTAGGAGGGGAAGATACAGAGGAAATTCTGAAGTTACCTTGCATAAAGAATAATATTTTAACTTTGAAGTTACCAATACATATTTTATTAGGAACCCACTCTAATGCTATTATTTTATAAATATTATTTTAACTTTGAAATTATTCATCGATTATTACTGGTAAACTTTTTAAACTTTTGTCAATAATGTAGAAGAATATTTTAACTTTTAAATTACTAATATTAATATTCCCACTCCACTACTAAAATAAGTGAATATGCAAATTATGGAGAGGTTACTTGAATATTGGCCTAACAAATTAGGTCAAATATGTCCATATGAATTATAATACATGTATATTTGCGATTTGTCAAATTAGAAATACTTAATTGCTGATACAAATTAATATATAAATATATAACTAACGACTTTTTTTATTAATGAAATTTGTCAAATTAAAAATATTTTATTAGATTTTCAAATTTAATACAAGAATAATCTTAATTTTAGAAATTACCAATACAAATCAATACACGAATATTGTATTAATAAAGTTCTCTTAAGGATGACTTTGACAAATTACTAATATATACCTATTGTATGGGCCTCTAGGAACGCATTAGTAATTTGATAACTTTGTATTGGTAATGTTATTAAATTAAAATTTTCCAAAGTTATTAATAATGGATAACTTTGTCAAATTGCCAATACATATATTACTAATAATATATATTGGTAACTTGAAAGCTATCCTTTATTATCCATACATCTTGAATATGCAATCATACCCATTAGTTATCAATATGAAGTTGGCAATTAACCAATACATTAATGTTATCCTTTATCAGTAAAAGTATGTACTGGTAGTTGGTAATTTCAAAGTTATCCTTCTCCATTGCAAATGATAAGAGTTAAAAATGATAGTGTGTGTGACATAACTTTAAAATTACCAATACATATTTTATCATAGAAACGTGTATTGGTAATTTCAGACAACACAAATTATGTATTGGTTAAAGTTAAATATTACAATAATATAGTTTACTAATTCTAAGTTAAGAATATCCTTTAAGAATAAAATTATAATAAAATAACTATAAAATTACCAATATATATTTTATAAATAGAAACATGTGTTGGTACTTTCAAAGTTATCGTAAAATTATGTATTTGTAATTTCAAAGCTATAAATATCTTTGAAGTTATCTAGAAATATTTTATCAATACAAAGTCTAATATCATTCTTTCTATTAATGGGGAAGGATATTTTAACTTTGAAATTACCAATAAACTTTATTAGAACCCACTCTACTCCTAACTTTGAATTTACCAATACACGTCATTAATATCAGACTCTACTAATAAAATTTTATTAGTAATATTAAATACTATTTTAGCTTTAAAATTGTAACCCACTCTACAACTAAAATAAGTGGATAGACAAACCATTGAGATAATTACTGATGAATTTATGATTCATATACTCTATATGAAGTCTTTACCAAAATCTCCTTAGAAAATCACTAATTAAAACTCCTGAAATTTATCTAATTAACTTTCACTAACAGTGCATGAAATTAGGCTTAAATTATTTAATTAAATAACCTTATTTTTTACCATGATTGATCTTATTATTTTATGTTCAAATTAAGTATTTTGACTTAATTCTTTCTCATTTATATTCTTGAATTGATAAACTAATTTGAAATTAAGAAACAAAATCCATAAAAATCACAAAGTCAAAAAAACAAAAGATTGTGAACATGTATATTATGTACATATTTTACCTTGTTTGATTTTATTTCATCTTTTTCTAAATTAAAAAAAATCCTTAAAAATTAGAATGTTGTTTATATTGCATATATATATATATATTAACCACTAATCTAAATGAAAATAAAAAAATACAAAGCATAAATTAATAAGGGTCTAATTGGTAATTAATCCTTATACAAAAATACTTTTTGTAAATATGATTTCTTTTGCTTTTTTATCCTTCATGAAAGTTGAAGATCTCATTGAGATATAACTTTCATATTTTACATTTTTTATTTAAAGCTTATAAATATTTCTTTTTTATTTTTATTTCTTTTATCATTTTTTAATTTTCTTATTGGACCACGCGGCGCCTCCAGAGCCACCCATGTAGCCAGGTCCTTTGATGACGCTTGTGTGACGCTCTGCCCCTCTAGCTACCGAAACCGACGAAATGGGAGCATCGGACCTACGGTCTAAGTATGTCCATGATCTCTGATACTCACCAAATCATCTTATATATATATTAGATCTTATTTAATATATATGTATATATATATATATATAACAGTAGTAGAACAAAGTAAAATGGAGTGTAACTGCAATATTCATTCTCATTGATGATAAACATCAAGTCTATGTCCACAGAATGAGATACACCATATAATTATAAATTTTGCAGAAGAATCTATCCAAATATCTCTTTACATTGTCTCTCAAATAGAATGTGAAATAATATGAAAATAAATAAATTACTTTTAAGTAGAACGTGTCCTATCTGGTGCAAGTACGGCGTAAAAAGTCGAATCTCCTCGAAAGTCGTCATTGTTGCTGTTTTCGCTCAGCTACACCTATTGGGTTCACATGAGAGTAACATTATGAGTAATTTTCCAATAACGAGACAAATACTATAATAATTAATGTAGTGGTAAACAAGGCATGTGTACTTAACTTTATTTAGTGACATGCATATTTGTAGAAACTAGAATATACCAAATCATTCTGATTTACAAGAGAATATATTATCACTAATTTATTTATTAGTTTAATCATCGTTTGAGGACTACCACGTTGATCTCGATATTTCCACCCGTTGGTTAGAGTTCACAATGCTATGCAATTACAATTTCTGATACTCGATCATAAAACATTTCTTATATTATTTTAGCACACGCAAGTACATGACTTGGAGGCCTTTGCTACATGGGAATTTGTTTATCTTGAGTAAAACTTGAAGGACCTCAATTAGAACAGAAAAGATTATAACCCAATTTCTCCAACTTCAAACCACATCCTGAACACCTCTCATAATAATAGTAGTCAAAGTAAAATTTGATGCGGCCACATCGGATTTTAAATCGAGTCTTAAAATCGTGTATAAGTGAGAAACCAAGAACGTCAACCTCGCCACCTACATACTCCGTCGAGCAACTCCGTATACAATCGGGGTGCTAGGTGCAACATGTCATCCAACTCATTCGTTGAGATCACGACCTTCAAGGCATATGCCTGGGGCCGAAGGGTGCATGCCCAATCCCTTTCGGCTCCTACCTCCATATGCTCAGTCATTGTGAAACCTTAACCAATAATTATTGATCACCATGAGAATGTTCAAAAAATAATAATATGAATAATAACATTATCCGTTATCCTTTTTATCTAATCTATGAATTACAGAGTATTCACGTAAAGGGGCTATATTGAATCAATGCTAAACTACAATGGTTATTTATAATCAAGTGGTTTATTGTATGATAATACATGCATTTGGTAAATCTCCAGCCTGATTTGTGTATTTTTTTCTTCGTAAAATAACAATCCTCTACATTAATCCACATCATTATTATCCATATTTATCATCGAATGAGACATATTTCATAGTTAAGATCTTCCTAAGTACGATTAAACTATATATGCAACGGCATCTTGATACATATGCTAATCTTCATACACATTTCTTGCCTTTGATTGTGTAAACCTCATCCATCTATATGCATGAGTTTAACCATATAAGTTAATCTGCTCCTTATATAAATCAACCATTATCCATCTATTTAGTCAGACCAACATACCATCAATATAGAGTTGTGAAGGTTAGTACATACAATAACATAGATCCAATTCACATGGAATATCAATGTGAGTAACTAATCAACAACACAACGTCTCTAGAATTTAATACAAATAAGTTAACATAATTACTAGAGTCGTGCTTAATTTTTGAAATTGAAACTATATTTAGTCCATTTTTCATTAACCTAAACCCAATTTGAAGACGCCCTCCACAATTTCATTACGTTACATTTTTCTATTGTAATGTTATGTATCATTACGTAAAACCGCATGGAGTTATCACGTAGTGTCACGTATCTAACCGGTTACTGCGTGTAAGATTAATTAGTATAAGAGAAACTTAGGTAAAAAATATATTCCCCAAGGCTATTTACAACTAAACTTAATTGTGTAGTTGATATGGCTTCCTATAATCTCAACGATGGTCGTTACCATCACTCTTCTCCACAAGGGATGTCCAGGCAACATGAAGCATTTCAAGTAAATGGTTATGCCATTAATACCCACTACCCCATAACGATATATATTACATGCTCCAGGGCAATCTTATGCAATATCCATGGTCGAATCTTGCATGCTTTAATCTGTAACCTTGTTTACCAAATGGAATTTCAATTTATTCGGCAAAGCTGACAAAAAACGAGACATATTCATCTATATATAAAAAGGGTTAGGCATATATATTGAGAGTGGATGAGCACAATCATTTTCACAACGATCTCATTTATAAGGATACAGATATGACTACACTAAATCACATGTATGAAACACCCCAAGGATCCCACAGTTATTCGATCAAATGGAATCGATAAATCATATGAAACCGAACGCAAGGAGGGAAGGAAAATTCATTACAAGTATATGAATCACATCATAAAAATAACCAAGGCTCTAAGCATGTTCAAGCATATGGGAATTAAAATATGTGGAAATCAACAGCAAGATGGGGTATTTATCATTACCTACGAGGATGTTCCCGCGAGATCTACTCTCGTACGAAAACGGTGTTTCCATCGCTTGATCATAGCACAAATGCAGGAACAATGGTGACATCGAGCTCTTCTACGCGATGGTGATTGTGGATCTTCGATCGGAGCACCCTCTCTGATGTTAACGACGGCCCTCCAGTGACTAATCCGACCAAGGTGGTGGTGTTCCAATGAGAGAGAAAGATGGTGGTGGCTAGGTTTTGGAGAGGGCAACCTATCATGTCTTACTTATAGGAGGAGAGGTGAAAATAGATTCAAATTTTGGATCCGGTTCGGATCTATATATGGATCTCAATCATCCAACTTAAAACATCAATATCTTCGGCTAGGATTGTCTTAATTTGATGTGTTCTTAGGCTCTTTGGAAAGATCTCGATGAGCTCTAAGAAGTGGCGTGATCATTATATTTTTGGATTCAAAAATACTCCAGAATTTAGGATAAAAATATGGGATTTCACATCCCGCCTCCATCAGAACCATTGGATCCCCAGATCCAATAGCTCTTGTTCATCTTCCACCTCCAGAAACTGCCTGCCTCGTCGTTACACCTCGCCAAGCCCCGAACTTCTCCCTTAGATCCCCTCTTCATTTCGTCTTCATTCACCATGACTTCAATCTGCATGATGCGCATGCACGATCGATACTTTCGACAGCCATTCAAGTCGCATCCTCCTCGCCACTACACTTCTTATCCTCCCTCTATAAAATCACCTCCACCACCTTTAGTCCATGGTATCCACCCTCTGCAGGGTCTTAGTTTCCAAACCGACCTTTCTTATGAGGTGGCAATGCATGCAGGAAGGCCTCACCGATGAGGCAGGGAGGAAGACCTAGGCGTGATCAACGGTTGGTCCTTCCAGCCATGTTGTAGCTCCGTTCAGCTGTAGAGCTCAAGCTCTACCTCTCCATAGCTCTTAAGCGAGGACCTTCTGGAGCCTCAGCTCCTCTCCAATTGAACCACTCCGAACCTCTCCATCCCCAGAACCTCCAACATCTGTTTTGACCCCGATCTTCATCATCGCCCACTTAGGTATCTCCTCTATCATCGCCCCTCTCTTATTTCTCCCATTTATCTCGCACATGCACACCCACCTATGACCCTCCTAAGGGTCTAATCACCTTCGCCTCACATCATCGATCTTCGTTGACATACACATCTCCACTCCTCTCTTCTCTGCAACCTCCTCCACCCAGCTCCACAACCAGGTCTTGCACAGACCTGGAGCCCGAGGTCTGCACCTCCTCCCACATGATTCATACCTTAAATCCACTCCCCGTGACTCGCACTAGAATTCTAACCATGTAGGATCTCACCGCCTTTACTGATCGGACGAAGCGACAGAGCTCCGATCTCCTCCTCCACCTCTGACGAGCACGCACCGCCACACTGCCTCGACCACCGCTTCAACTCCAAAGATGACATAGCATCTTCACCAACACCTTCCCAAGCTACCACGACCTTCATCCATCCACCAGGTCCTGGGTGAAGTCGGGAAGCCTCACCAGAGCCCCTCCCATTACGCCACCACCCGCGAAGGAACACGAGGTACATGCATCATGGGATCTTGATCCGATGGTGCATGTACGCAAGGAGCCTTGGCCATCTGTTCGTCCCCTGCAGAAGATCTCTACTGCTCATCTCCATGCCTCATCAAAGTTGTTGGATCATATTAGATCTGATGACCATGATCATTCCCCAAGCCACCATTCGTGCCTCTAGGCTAGGGCTACGTGAGGCTCCTTCAGAACCTCATCTTGTTGCCACGTGGAGGAATGGCTTCCAATCCTAGCGTGCCTCCTAAGAAAGACTAGGTCATGTGCTCTGCGCACATGGTTTGGTCATTTTGCGCTTGAAGCTCCTCCACCTTTTAATATTTACAAAAATACCCCTGATTGGACATACTGTAATAAAGGACCATTGGCTTTGACTATTGCAGATAAGCCCTTTTGAGGACTAATTTGATATAAAATAGTTTATTTTCTTGCATTTTAGTCCCTGGAAATTGTTCATTGACTATCTTGTTCATTTTAACTCCATTTTTAGAGTGTAATATGTCATTTTGAAGCTTGTTGCATGCTATTTCATATTTTATATAATGTGAACAGATCGGAGCTTTGTTGACTTGAAATCTTATTTGAGGAATCTTTGATCTATGCAAGCGTGTATTTGGCATATTTGTGCACTTTTATTTTGAGGAAATTGAATTACTCTACATGAGCTTCATTGAGGATATTAACTTGAATAACTTCCCAAATTTCTTTGAGTTTTAAAGATCATTTCTTTGGAGACTAAATTGCAGGAAATTTAGAGATAATCTCTACTTGAGAATTGTTATTACTCTAATAATTAGCAGGGTTATTCACTAGTTTATTAATCTATTAGCTTGTAGCCTTGAATTTACTTGAATATATTTCTTGGTTACATCTCTCTAGGTCTGTGATTTATTTAGAGGATTAAATGAACATATCATTAAGGACTAAAGATAGAAAAATCACAGATCATGTTCTTCACTTCTCTTCACTTCTCTCTCTGTCTATATGCATTTTATTCTTAATTGAATCTCTTTTCTTTATTCTATATTATCTGACATTGAGATTAATATTGTAATTAGTTAATTACTAAATTGATTTAAAATCACGCAATTAAAAATCATTGTTCCTTGAGTTCGACCATGATACACTTATCAAGAATTAATTATACCACAATATTTAGAAGTTGTGGTCTTTGATAGATGTTTTCTACCTCCCTATACTAAAACTAACTATTATTAAGAGAGGTAAAAGTGGTTCATCAAATGGTGCAGTTGCCGGGGAACGACACATTTCTTGGGTTTAGAATAATTTTTGTAATTAATTATTGTGATTTTAATTTTTGTGTCTACTTTTTTTATTTTATTTTGCATCAAATTTCCATTTATTCATTGCATTTCTCTCCTATTAGATACGAACCACATTTTCTCTCATTGTAGATAGCTCGGATCATTTTTGGAAAATTCTAAAAGATCTGCAAAGAAGTTTCAAATTTTTATTTTGTGAGAGAGAGTTAACTTAGGTTTTATTTCCTACATTTTCTTTCAAAGGGTATATTTGAACCCTCTGACTTGTAATTAAACATGACTGATTTTTGTGGGGACACATGAGCTTGTTTTGGCCCCTGCTATGTAGTCAGGGATCCAAGCATGTTGTTTCATAGAATTAGGACATGCACTCGCGGTAGAATAACTTGTATTTTCTCATGCTCGGTAATAACTCTAGGATACACATCAAATAATTATATGCATTGTAGATCATTGAACTTAGCCAAAGTTTGAATCTATTCTCCTCGCTAATATAACTTTTTGCTTAGGAGCATTTTTATCGATTGCATTCATTTAGAATAGTCTCAATTCTTTATGCATCTCATATGAAGAGCGATGGGAAGCACTATAAGTCCTGTAACTAAGAATGCGTCACAGTTTTCATCATGCATTGGTTTTTCTTGATTCCTCTCTCTGTTTTCTATCTTAAGTTAAAAGAGAATTGGGACTAATCGGTAGATGATATTTTGTGCCCATTAAGACCATAGTGATAACCTAACTTAAAATTGGGACTGCTAACAAGGTCAATTAAAATAACTGGAATAAAATCAACCCTTGTTTTGGGAGATCAACGCCCATCACTGGACATAGGTACCTTCTAGACTAAGCGAGGTGCGCCACACTTAAGGGTTAAAGCCCAAATCCCTAGGTGTTTGCTTGGAATATCATGTTGTAAGAAACCTTACTCGAGGGTGTGGATCAGAGAGCTGCCTATCGGCACTAGCATAGAGTAGGAACTCCCCACGAGTATTGTTATTTTTTCGGAAGTAATGCTGAAAATATCTTGCTAGTGACCCTGCGCCCTCCGGTGTTTTCTACTTGGAGACTGGGGTGGAATGGTACCATATCACCAAGACTTCGGTAAAGGCCATCGTCTCATGCACACTTGAGTCTAGCAGGCGACAATTTTGGTATACAAGTACTCGTCCTCATGTTAAGCAGTGATTTTGTGTGGTAAATTGTATAGGAGGATTGAGTCATTGTTACCTCAAGTGAGGAATCTTCGGGTCTGTCCTAGTATACCTCGACCACCCATCACTATAGGCTAACTAAGTGCTATAGTTGAAAAATTATTTGAAAATAATCTTTAAAATTTGAAAAGATAAGCGGTCGAACTATAACGTGCCTTCACAAGTATCCAATTGGTGAAACAACAAGTTTGATTTGTGTATGCTTTGTGTGTGTACAAAAAAATATATATTTGTACCCCTATGAATTCTTTCTCTCTTGGCTCTATTTTGGTGCTCTTCGCCCGTTCCTCTTGACATTGGAGATGGATTTCTTTGGAGAATTTTATTCGAACCTAGCTAATATCCTTCATAACCTCTTAGATCTCATGTCTCCCCAGGTTCAAGATGACCCTCTTCTCGACCCACTTGGTCATGAGATGTCCCTCTTCTCAAGACCAAGTCCAAGATGTCACTATCAGGGTTCATTCAGTCCCGAACCAACCCTCTCTTTCATTCTTCTACCAAGAAAACCCTTATATTTGGTAGAACCTTCCATCCTTCTGAACCTAATTCTGATCTCTTTGCATCCAAGAGTGAAGAAGAAGATAGGATGCCTCCTAAGAAGAATCATGGTAAGGAGGAGAATAAAAATGATCTAATGATAAAAATCCTAGCCTAGATAACCATAGCTGAGCAATAAAACGAACTGCTAAGAGCTCAGTTGTTGAATCTACAAGTAGATGGAAATCAAGAAGAGGAAGCCATGGAAGACACATACCTCCTGGAGATTTATAATGAATGTAATTGGCTGAGATCAGTACCTCTCGAGGATACGTTCGAGCACAAATCGCATTTCCTCGTGCTGCTCTCGAAGTTTGGAGGAAACAACCATGAAGAACCATATTCTTTTCTTCGGGACTTTGAATTAGTCGGTGACAACCTGCCTCATCCTAGGGTTAGTCAAGACTACAAAAGGTTGAGAGTTGTCCCCTTTTCCTCAATAGATAAGGATGCATATTGACTGAAACATTTAGGGGAGATAGTCTCAACCTGGGTTTCATTCAAGACTTGTTTTTTTAAGAAATTCTACCCAGTGAGTAGAATTAACCAGATGAGGATCAAACTCACAAGCTTCACCCAGTTCCCGAATGAACCATTTCATGAAACTTGGAAGAGGTTTATGGACCTAATACAGAAATGCTCAAGGCATGGCATTAGTAAGATGATGTTGGTTCAGAGTCTTGGAAGTGGTCTTAACCCAGAAATGCAAGGGTTAGTGAGTGCTTCTTGTGGAGGAAGCTACATGGTTGGCATGAAGACACTGTTTATAAAGTGTTCGAAAAGTTAGCCGACACGAGCCATGCACAAACAACTAGCCGGTTATACATGCCCAACCCCCTTCCCTATCATCTAAAGAAGGGGCAAAGAAGACAATGAATAATTTGTTCATTGACCAGAGCTTAGATGCGGGGCTTATAGCCGATAAGCTTACAATGGTTGAACATATTAATAAAAAGGTATATGAACTCCATAAATTCATCAATCTAGAGAATTTATCTAAATTGCCCAAGCAGATGGAAGAACTGGCTGACAGAGTATCTAAAATCCAGATACCTACCCTGACCACATCCCCTACTCATGTACATCAGATTCACTACATTCAAGGGCAAGGTATAGGGAAAAAAAGCAATTGGTGTAAGGATTTGTCCTATTCCCATCAACATCAAATCAAGGAATCTACTGTTCAGATAATTTACGAGGAACCTTCGTAAGTGATGGAGATCAACAGAGTTTGGCAGAACTTTGACCCCATCAATGGACAGGAAACCAACTTGACTTTGATCCCTTGTCCTTTACAGTCTTGTCTCGGCTATCAATAGCAACAACAACAACAACGACCTTACCGGCAGCCTTGTTTGAACTACCAACAGCTACAACAACAGCAGTATCAGCGCCAGGTCCAGCAGGGCCAGTACCATCTTCCCAACTAATACCAACATCCCCAGAACAAGCAGGTCCAAGGGTCTTCCTCTTCTACCTCTACTGAACTCCAGAGAACTCTGGATGAATTGCATGATATGATAGTCGATTCAATTGACTTTCAAGATGGAGAGACGAGTTCATTTCGCCCTAAACTATTACTCCCGCTCAAGTCCAGGATAATCCAAATAGACGAGGATAAAAAGATCAGGTATTATACTCAAAATGTTCTTTACATGAATAAGAGATCTTTTTTCATGATGTTACCCATCATATTTCTCTTTGGAGCAAAAATACTTTAACTATGCCTGATCGAGCAAGGGAACGTGATGACATAGCCCTAGTGTCCACATTTGAGCGTACATCTGGGGATGAAGAGGAGGAGAGGCAACCAATACCAATACTAGAGAACCCAACCCCACTAGATTCAAGTGATTCCAAATTCAAGAAAGAGGACACACCACAACAGCAGCATCCCCTACAACACCAGCAGTTGTTTTCTATTCCACGTCCTAGTCAGAGTCCTATCATCAGTCCGAGTTTGAGTCTTGTACAGAATTATTCTTTCAATAAAAGTGAACTTTCAGATCTCGAACTAGATCACTCAATCCCTTTCTCATGTGCTCTAACAGTTATAAAGAAGAAAATTAAAAAAAACGATGAAGAGATGGCCCGAATTTGCAAATAAAACATCAAGCTCACTTTATCTTTAGATGAGATGATAGAGCGACATCCGACATTCAGAAAATACCTTAAGGTAAGATGCACACCAACCAAGGTCAGCGGAAAGAACCCAAGTTGAACAAAGAAACATATTCTCTCAATCGCAGCATCTCGTCTAATCCGTAATGAGCTCCCTAGAAAAAAGAGGGACATGGGAGCACACTTCATAACAAGTCAGATCAATAACATCAAGTTTATAAGAACTCCATTAATTGCATGCCCGCTACACTCTTTGAGCATCTGAATCTAGGTCCTCTTATTAATTCAAGAGACTTACTCCAGTTTGCAGACACATCAACTAAGAAACCTAAGGGTGAGCTTTAAAATAATGTAATCAACATTGAGGGACGGAACTATCGGATGGACTTCATAGTTTTAGACATGGATGTCCCAAGAAATTGGAAGGATTTCTAGATGATATTAGGGCAACCCTTCTTAAGGACCACATGAGCCATGTTTACACTTCCAGGAAGATCCAATTCGATGATGGTGAGCTAGAAATGAAACAGACTAGATTTCAAAGGCATGACTCTGAATCCAACAGTGGATTCTCTTCTTCTGGGTCTTAGGTAGAATGCAACACAGTCTCGACAGCTGGTCCCTAGAGACAGAATCTGACCACAGTTGAAGATTTACTTCCATCTAGAGAGGATATTATCTACACACTAGCCTTCCAGCTCATTCAAAATAACAATCTTTATGCATTCCCCTACACTCCCTGAGACTCAAAGGTCTATCTTGATCTGTCAGTCCCATTTCTCTCGGAATAATTCAAGAGTGAGGACGACAGGTAGGATGTGGCTTTCGTCGAAATAAGACACAACTTTGGTGATCCGATCCCTGAAGTCGGTTAGTTGGTGGTAGTAGAAACCACACAGGATCCAACCACAACTACAGAACAACTAGACTCAGTAATGATACTAGATTTCTTGGATGGCGCATATATACAAGCGCTCAAACCATCACCCCCCACACTCAAATGTGCCTTCCTTGCGGGACCTAAGGGAAAGTTTCTAGTCATCATCAGCTCGCATCTGACCGAATAGTAGGAGATCCTCCTACTAGAAGTATTAGAGAAAACCTACAAGTCCATAAGTTAGAGATTGTTGGATATCCAAGGGATTAACCATATTTTATGTTCACTCAAAAGGTACAGGGAAATGAAGCCGGTGCTCTCCTGGGAGAAAAGTCACTTCATGGTAACAGAGGGCATCGTGTTGGGGGCATGTCATCTTTAAGAAGGGAATGGAGGTTGACCCAGCCAAAGTGGATGTGATCAAGAAACTCGAACCACCAACCAAGGTGAAATAAGTGCGGTCGTTTTTAGGATATATCGGATTTTATCGAAGATTTATCAAAGACTTTTCTAAAATTGCCCAAACACTGAGTTCATTGTATATCATAAGTATCTTAAGGCATTTGAGCTACTAAAAAGAAAAATCATAGGGACTCCCATTCTACAAGCCCATAACTCGTCTCTTCCCTTCGAGATCATGATTGATGCCTCTGATTTTTGCAGTAGGGGATATGTTAGGATAGAGGAGAGATGGAGTCTTGTATGCTATTCACTACGCAAGAAAAGTTTTGGACCCAGCTTAGAAGAATTATACTATGGAAGAAAAGGAGATGCTTGTTGTAGTTTTTGCCTTAAAAAATTTGGATCGTCACTGCTTGGATCTAAGGTGAAAGTGTTTACATATCACTCAGTCATCTGGTACTTAATGGCAAAGAAAGACATAAATTCATGTCTTCTTAGATGGATTCTCCTCTACTAGGAATTTGATTTGGTGATTAAAAATAAGCCTAGAGTGAAGAATGTGGTGGTTGACCATCTTTCTTGAATCGAACAAGATAAGATTCCTGGTTTTGAGTCGATTCGTGAATCCTTCCAAGACGAGTCAATTTGTGTTATTGACTCTCTCCCATGGTATCCTGACATGGTTAACTATCTTGTCTCAAAAAGAGTTCCCCAAGGTTGTCCCAAGAACATAATTGATAGACTAAAATAAGAAATACTACCATTGGGAGGATCCATTCCTTTTCTTCGAAGGACCGGATTGCATTTGGAGGAGATGTATTCCTCAGGAGGAATATCAAAGCATCCTCAATTTTTGCCACACCTTGAAAGAGGACCACTGAGAAGATATTATAGCGTATATTTTGTTGGTCAACCTTGTTTAAGGATGCTTACAATTTTGTCAGATCGTGCCCAATCTGTTAGAGAATGGGAGGGACCATTGATCTTAAAGATGTCATGCCTAAGCAACCATTGATTATTTGTGACGTATTTGATGCATGGGGCATTGACTTTGTATGCTCATTCCCTAACAACCATGGATTTGAATATATTCTTCTCTTGGTAGACTATCTATTAAGGTGAGTGGAGGCTATACCTACTCGAGCTGTAGACAGCAAGACCATCTGCAAGTTTCTGAAAGACCATATTATTTCGATGTTCAGGATTCCCAAGTTAGTGATATCTGATGGGGGTAGCCACTTTGTCAACATGGAGGTGAAGAAGTTGACTAAGGACTATGGCATTGAGCAATGTGTCGTTATCCCTTACCATCCACAATCTAATAGCGTGGCAGAAGTATCAAACAGGGAGGTAAAAGAAATTTCACATAAGCTGGTCCATCCTGGTAGAAAGAACCAGTCCCAACTCCTAGACCAAGTTTTTCGGGCTTACAGGATGGCTCACAAGACCCCATTGGGCACCTTCCCAATTAGAATGGTCTTTGAAAAGCTATGTTATTTGCCCGCAGAATTAATTCATAAATCAGAATGGGAAATCAAAAAGATCAACTGGAATTATCACCAAGGAAAGAAGAACAGATATATGGATCTGAATGAGCTCATAGAATAAGAAACTATGCTTATGAAAACAACATGATCTACAAGGACAGAATGAAGAAATGGAATGACAACCACATCAGAACAAAGAACTTTATCCCTAGATAGAAAGTGTGGTTGTTTAATGCAAGGTTGAAGATTTTTCAAGGAAAGCTAAAGTTAAAATGGATGGGACCATTCATCATCAGGGAAGTACACAATAATGGCAGTATTGCAATTTCTGAGACAACAGACAGTACAAACACTTCCCTAGTTAATCAACAGCTTCTTAAACACTTCATCGAATCAAATGAACAGTTGGTTCATGTTGAGCAGATCTAATTCATATGGCGTACATATTCAGATGAAAGACTCCCTCGGACCTTATGAAACCTTGATATAGAAGCCATCCTCTTCAGTGTAGTAGATTACCTGTATATCCATCTCGAATCCACTCGATCCTCCATGTGTGATTATTCTTCCATACTTAGGCTGATCAGATCCTAAGTATAGGGGGTCAATATCAGTATGTATACCACACTTCTATTATTTCTTCTCACCATCGATAGCCTCATTTCTTGCCCTTCTGTTGTACTTAGGCCGTCAAAAGCCTAAGTATAGAGGGTGAGTCGACTTCTCATTTTTCCACTCAACTATATTTGGTACGAGCTATGTCTTCATTCCACTTTGTGCTACGAGGACATAGCACATGCTAAGTATAGGGAGGGTGTGTATATATGTTATATATTCTATACCCATAGCTCATTGTTTTCACATCAAAATTTGGGTATGGGTAAGTATTGTGTATAATAGTATACTATACAAATCTTTATGTTTATAATTGTGACGCTTGTGGATCCGAGTTACCCATTTACACAACATTCTCAACATTACATTCTCTACTAATCACACTCGGTTACCGAAAATAAGGGAAAATTTTTCACGATTCAAGGACATTCCCGATTGAATAATAACAACCACGTAACTGACAAGTGTCACCATAAGATATCTTCATTAATTTTCATATAAGTTACATGTGACAAAAGAAAATTTGCATTATGTACATGTATCTCAAATGTAATAGAAGAGATAGAAAAAAGCACATAAAATATTTTACATTATACTTGACAAAAGTTATAATGTATCGTCTAATAGTACTGTGGAAGCTCGGATCATGTTATCGGACTACTAAGATGCGGGTGCCTTACCTGCTATTTATGTTAGGAAGAAAATAATGTCAACAAAAGTTGAGTGCACTCTTAATTTATCAAAATAATAGGCATTTCAGTGGTTTCAAAAGAAAGCAAGTAGGATTTTGACATTTAAAATTAACCTGCTACTTGCCTGGAAAGATAGTTTTCAAGTTGTTCTTAATGTAAATTCTCTTGTTTACTCACCATACCTTAACCGCCATACTTGATATTTTCATTTATTGATTATATGATACATATTTAGGTTATCACCTTTTATCACTTATAACTGATGTTGATGGATCTTGAGATTGTAGATGATGGGTTTCTGATCTGATCTATATCTTTGTCTAGTTTCTCAAGCCTAGTGGATAATCTGTGGTCTCGGTCTGAGTGTTACCTCGCACTAAGACTGTAAGACGTGAACAATGCCTTAGTGTTGGGGTGCCTCTGTAGGCATTCGGTGGAGTATAATGCATCCTAAATAAGTTCCTAACATGTCCACTAGCTTCTCCTAACATCCATAGTAATAGCTCTAAATTCTGATTAAATGTCAATGATTAATGATTGATGATGATTCATGATTCCTGACTCATGATATTTTTTTTCCAAACCTACTGGTGGAACAGTAACAACGTCAAGAATAGTGCCAACTCAACTATAACCAAATTCGATTGTAGCCAAACTCAACTGTAATCAACCTCAACTCCAGCTAGCAATGATCTTTTCTTCGCTAGGACCTACTGGCGGAAGAGTAATCAAAACTCAAGCGGTGAGGATGCCTCCTAAGAGACTCTTTCGTCTCTCCCTCCGAATGGAAGTGTGGTACGGGAGTGGACTAGGCACACTCCTAAACTACGCCCCTAAGACGGGTGAGAGAGACTCTCCAAACTGGATCACTCTAGACGGCCCTGACCGGTATGGGAAAACAAGCTCGTAAAGAAAAACTAAGGTCCTCTAACCTAGGAAACCTACAGGATGGGGGTCAGAGGAACCGGTCAAAAAGAAAACATGTGGATCTCAACAAGGTAAAAAACTGCGAAAAACTGAGAAAAGACTGGGATCCTAGACCTACGCACTAGGCGGTCGCTGCCCTAATTGTGCTTCCTATCTCCCGCCCACCTGAGGGTCATTGCAACCTCACGCAGTCAGGTATAAGGGTCACCGTGATCGGCGTGATCGGCACAATTTATTACCATCACTAATTCACCATCACTTAATTGATTCCTCAATTCTTCCTCAATCTCTTATGTGATCAACTTTACAGATCTAGATATTCTGGCATACTAATGATATATAGTTGGTAGATTATACTAATGAGCTAATTGATGCAAATTATTAATTATAATACTCTTAGGAATCATTTATTGGTTTCGTAAGTGAAGAATATTAATATTCTAATTATTGTATTTCAAACCCTTTATATAAGGTTATGAAACTTAGGCTAAATATTGATATATTTTTTTAAGTCATTGGTACGATAATACCACAATGATCTCATTTTTCAAATCATGAGTTTAGAGGATGTTCATTAAATCTGAACTTAGGTCTAGATTAATGCTAAATTATGGACTTTTCTTATTTAAAATTTTAAGCAGCAACTCATAGTAGAAAAGAATTAAATTTCTCAATTCAAAACTTTTTCTAAAAAACTAAAATTTTAAGCAGGAGTTAATAGTAGCAGAGAATTAAATTTTTAAATTTATTTTTTTAAACTAAAATTTAAGCATCAGCTCACAGTAGTAGAAAACTGAATTTCTAAATTCAAATTTTATTTTTTAGAACTAAAACTTTAAGCATCTCACAGTAGCAGCAACAGAGAATTAAATTTCTTAATTTGAGTTTTTAAACTAAAATTTTAAGCAGCTCACAATGGAAGTAGCAGAGAATTAAATTTCTCGATTCGATTTTTTTAAAACTGAAATTTTAAGCAGTAGACAATAAAGTTTCTCTATTCAAAACTTTTTTGAAAACTTTTTTTTTTAAATAGTAGCTCAAAGTAGCAGCAGAGAATAAAATTTCTCAATTCAAAACTTTTTCTGAACTAAAATTTATAAGCAGTAGCGGACAATAGCAGAGAATTAAAATTTCTCAATTTGAATATTTTTTAACTAAAAATTTTATAGCAGCATCTAACAATAACTAACAAAATTAAAATTTTTAGTTGAATTATTTTTTTAAAACTAAAATATAAATAGTAACTGACAATAGTAGAGAATTAGAATTTCTCAATTTGAATATTTTTTAAATTAAATTCTTTAAACAACAACTAATAGAAGCTAACAGAATTAAATTTCTCAATTCAATTATTTTTTTAAAAACTAAAATATAAACAATAACTTACATTAGCGTAGAATTAGATTTCTCAATCCAAAACTTTTTTTAATTAAAATTTTAAACAGTAGCTCACAGTATCATAGAATTAAATTCACAAATTCGTAAATTAAAAATTTGAACAGTATATGATACCATGATCAGTAGTAGAAAAGATGTAATATGAAGCCCAATTTCATGGTAAAATTATTAACCAAAACAATAGCCTTGCATGCATACTATATACAAGGTTCTAAATTTGCATCCTTATTAAATTTAGATAAGGAGCTAAAATTTTTTTGGATAGAAATTAGATGTGTGCAGGGTCATAAATGGTAGCAAGAGAAGGTATGAATGTACCTTTGGATATCTCCAAAGTTGGAGATCAACTTCATGCAACAATTTCTTGAATTTAGAGCAGCAGATGGATGTCCAAGAACAAAAAACAGCAGCTCCAGTGGTTGTTTGGAGGCTCAAGGGGTCTTGGGCAGCAACTATGGTTGCAGTCTCCAACTATAGTAGCAACAACAACTCAATTGTTGGGATTCTTTAGGCAACAACTTGTAGCTGCAAGAATATGAGGGAGATGGGCTCTCTCTCTCTCTCTGTTGGAAAAGAAAGAAAGAATTTTGGGGGGAAAGTAAGGGAAAAAAAGGGTAGGGTAATATAAATAAGGAGAGTGGGTTGTCGCTTGTTGCCAAATGGAGGGAGAGAGAATCCAAGTGGAGAAGAGGATAAAGAGCCAAGAGTTGGGCTGGAATTGATTTGAAATAAATATTTTTTTTATTTTTTAAAACATTTATTTCTCTCTTACTTATATGGAATACCAAAGTTATCTGTATTTGTACCTTGAATCTCCGATTCTAATATACAATATCTTGTTCCGACCGTCTCGGAATGATGATTAAAATGATGATATTATTCATATAGTTCTGATATGAGATGAATTTAGAGATTATCGGGATACGATTTTGATTCATAATTAGAATTTTGTGATTTAAATAATCATACAACCTGTGATCGACGAAATATCGATTTCATTGGTCTTGTTTTGTCGAATCAGATTTTATGGTAGTCTCGGATTGTTTTAAAGTTCGTATTTTACATCGCAACTTTTCCGATGATATGAATTACGATACGATCTACTTTGGTCGATTGTGTCCGGATGAATTTTGATCTGTAATCTATGGATTGATCTGTGTTTATTTAAGACTAACTGGATACTACTTGATCATGAAGACCCTTAATCGGGTCGGATTCGGGTCATTCAAATCCGAATGTCATAAATATAAAAACCTCAAAGGGAATCTCGTCCTCGAGACCTTGGCCAAAGTCCTTATGTGTTTTATCTGAGTTTCGTCTTGCCATAAAAACCTCAAAAGGTTTTGAACCCATAAAAACCTCAAAGGAAAAACAAGCCATAATCTTTCAACATGTATATAATTAAATGGGCTTGTTTTGACGATTACTAGAAAAGAGTTGTCGGTATTGTGCCTGCATGTCTGCTTCGATTTTCCATGTCACCTCTTCGACACCATGTTGGTGCCATAGCACCTTGACTAAGGGAATCTCTTTGTTGTGAAGCTTTTTCACAGCACTATCATGTATCTGCACTAGCCTATCTTCGTAAGTCAACTCGGACTCCATGTCTAGATTCTCGTAGCTAATGACGTGTCAAGGTTCATGCATGTACTTCCTTAGATTGGATATGTGGAACACATCATGAATGGTTGACAGGTGTGGAGGAAAGGCTACTTGATAGACCACCTTCCCTACACGAGCAATGATCTCAAATGGTCCAACATATCGTGGTGCTAGTTTACCACGAACACCAAACCTCTGTACTCCCTTCATGGGAGATACTCGTAGGAACACCCAATCTCCCACATGCATTTAGGAATTTCATCAGTGTGCGAGATTAAGTGGAATATCAAAAAGTCATATTTGAAAATGGCTTAAGAGAAGATGATTGGATTACCTAAAAGTCTAAGTCTCTTCTCTGACGATCTGCATCGCTCTTCTGGTGGCTCTGTACCATTAGAAACTTTTGTCTCACAAAATCAACAACTCTCATAGTCTCCTCCAAGAGATTAACGAAGTAAAGAGCATGATCACCTACCTCACGCCAAATAACAAGTGTGACGCATCTTCGCCCGTATAGAGCTTCGAATGGTGCCATACCTATAGTGGAATGATGGTTGTTGTTATGCGTGAACTCTACCAATGGCAAGTGCATGCGCGTATAAATCCTCAAGTGTCTGACTGGTGCGCTCGCTCTGTCAGTTGGTCTACAGATGATATGTGGAACTTATCTTCAACTCTGTCTATAGTGCTGACTTGAACTAATGCAAGTAGTGCAATGTGAAGCTCTAGTCTCTGCCTCACGTGGTATACCACGAAGCCTTACAATGTTCTGCACATATAACTGATGAATCTCATATTCATCATGCTAGAATCCAATTATTAATCCCCAAGCTTAAACATTTCAATAAAAATCACAATTAATTCATCATTATTATCTTGTATATAAACTGTGTATAATTAACCTATATTCTATCCCTATTTATTGTATTTAATTTCTAACACTTTTTCTTTATTTTATATTTTATTAAAACTCCCTAAAAATTAGGTTAATTATTATCTATATTTGTTTTGGCCTTTAAAAGAGATAAAAAAAATTAAAAAAATCTCAAAACCAAAATAAGTGGTTTTAGTCTCTTAAAAATACTCCCAAAAATACACTTTTGTATAAATGACCTCTTTTGACTTTTTTTCCAACATGAAACTTGTAGATCTCATCCAGATCTTCAACTTTTATGTTTCGACTTTTTCCAAATTTTACATATAACTATTTCTTTTAGATTTAACTTTGTTTTGTATTTTCAAATTTTCTATTGCAACCACGTGGCGCCCTCTGGGCCGCCCACATGGCCGCATCTCCTTTTACCACCCGATCTTGCTCTTTGGTCGTTGGATCAAATCCTCCCTACTTGGATCTTAACCATCCATCATCGCCTCTACGTGAGCCATTTGATCAGAATCTCATATCAAATCCCCGCCACTCCTTCCGACTTACATCTCAGCCATTGGATGGCTAACCATCCAAGTGTTGAGCACCCTCAACGCCACCCGATCCACTTCCATCATAGGATGAAGCCTAGTATTCATCTAGACCACACACCTGACTCGCCTCCCAGTCGATCGATCGGATCCATCATTCTGATCTAAGCCCTCCACCCGTGCTCTAATCATGACCGTTGGATCACGAGATCCAACGGCTAGGACTTTGTCTCCCACCTTTCGAACCCCCTCGCCCGAGCGTTTTGCCTCGCTCGGTCGTCGCCCCTTCCTTTTTTAGCATCTCATCCATGTCACCTCCTCTCTCGTCACCAACACCACCATGCAGCCGTTATGTCCCTCTTTTTCGTGCAACTGTCATTGCACCCTACCATCACTCCACGCCCTCACTCGAGCCGTTGAAACCTCGCCTGTAACAGCCGAAGACCCATCCCTATAAAACCACCTAAACTGATCCCCAGCACTGCCATCCACCACTCACGGGTCATGGCTCAGCTTCCTCCACCCTCTGGTGACAGCGAAGGGCGGTGTGGCGAGGCGACGACGGTCATCCAACCCCTGGTGTAATCCATGGCCCTCCGGCCATGTAGGGAATCCCCCGGGCACTGTCGAGCTCCGTGGACAGCCACGCACGCTGGGCGATGACTCCGAGCATCTTCGAATGCTCAGCATAGGACACTCCAACCGTCATCTTCCTCTCCGACCTCCAGGTTCTTCTCCTCTCATGTCTTCTTTGACTTTTCTATTAATTTTTCCACCACCCACAACCATCTTCACCATCTTTGGACCATCCAATTACATCCGCCATGCTGCCCTTACCTTTGTCGACCCATCCACTCACCGTCTCCCCTTCTCCACAACCTGATCACCCCCGCCCCACCTCCTTCTTCTCCTTACCAGAGAAGGAGCTCTAGTCCCACACTCCTCCACCTCCATCGGACTCCATTCCACTTCACTTCACTCACACACACACACACACCTCGACAGCTATTGCTATCAGCTGTCCTTGCATGAAGTCAATGGTCAGAGTCTTCACCGCATCGCCGATCTCGAGCTTCCTCTCCGGCGAAGCGACATCGACCACCAGCTTCAGCTACCTTGGAAGCTTTTCCTACCACCAACGATGCCCTCCAGGTCACCATGAAGGCCTACGGATCTTCGATGAACATAGGGGAGCTCGGTAGAGCTCTAGCAAGCTCGCTAGAGCCCAGCCTACACCATCGCTCCCCACGGTGGAGGAGAAGCCCATGTGTCGTTGGATGGCGCCTCGTCGCTGCCATCCAATGGACAAGGTCATGCCACATCGCCTCTCTGAAGCTACAGGATCGAACACCAAGACGCCTCCCGTATGAAGCATCAGATTATGCCATGTCATTCCCGAGGCAGCGCCTCCCCCGAGCCTAGCATCTCATGTGTCCCGCACCTGAGGGGATGAGTATCTTGAAGAAAACACCTCAGAGTTCTTAGAATGACATCCAGGTCCATGCGCGTATGCCCCACATGCACGCCTGGGATAATTCGCAACAAGGCTCCGTCGGGTTTCATTAATTGCATAATGGTCCCCGTGATTTAGGAAAAATTGTAGAAGGGCCCCTCCAAGTTTTGGTGTTTGCAAATGGATCCCTCTAGGGATTGATTTGAAATATTTATCTTTATTTTTCTTGCATTTTTTTACATTTATGCCCCTATATTGTTTTTAGCATAACTTGAGCATATTAAGTCCAATTTGAGTGATTTCAGTTTCATTTTGATGCTCTTTTTATTATCTTTTTAATGGCATATTTAATTTCCTGATTTGAAATTGAATGAATTATGATGAATTTTAACGTTCTGTAGTGTCTCTTGCTTTATGAATTTTTATCATTAATAGATACATGTTCTTGATTTTCACGCTCGATCTAACTCTGAAATTAAACCACCATCTGTGCTCATTGATGTCGCTTTCTGAATGGCATAGTTGTAAATCTTTTGTTGCATACTTGCCTGAGCATTTCACATGCATACCTTATAATTGAATCATAAAAAATCCAATAAAAATTACATGCATCATTATTTGCATTATTGATCTGCATTTCCTTGTGCATATGCATGAAGACCTAAGACTTGGAAATAATCACTCAATAATTACTCTACAAAATTTGATAAATATATGAAGAGGCTCGTGTCCCTGAGTTTGACCTTGGTAAACTTGTCAAGTAAAATAATACTCCACAACATTCAAAGATTGTGATTTTTGTTGAATCGAAGATCGTCTCCTATACTACAGTTCCTTATTATTAAAAAGGTGATTTCCATGATCATCAATAACCTGGACAAACTAGATGAAGTGTTGGTCATGCTAACATGTATGAAATGAGATGACTTGGTCAACCTGTCAATAACGACCCACACAAAATCCATAGAAATACTCTCCCACTTCCATTCAGGAATGGGGAGAGACTGTAATAATCATGGTAGTCTCCTATGCTCCACCTTGACCATCGGACATGTCAAGCATATGTTAACATGTTTTGCCACATCATGCTCCATTCCGTCCCATCAGAAATGCCGGCATAGATCACGATACATTTTTGTGCTACCAGGATGCATAGACAATCATGAATTATGTGCCTTGTCAAGGATGTCTCTGCGTAATTGTTCATCGTTGGGCACAACGACCTGGTCAACCTTCCACAAAAGACTCTGTCACCACAAAATCATCAAGATCGTCCTTGATGGCAAGCATGTATCTGCCTTTGATCCAAGGATCTGACTTCTGACCTTCTATTATGTGATCCCACAAACTGTTGAATCGTGGAGGTACGGTAGTAGATATGGATGAACTCTCTCGGGGATGTTAACCAATCAAAGCTGCGAGCATATCCCACGTGTATAACCAGTTTCTCGTTGATGAATCTCATATTCATCACTCTAAAAATCACTAATTAAGCTCAAATCCCCAAATCATTAGCATTTCTTCATTTATATTGCATAATTAGCATTCTTGCATGCATTAATAAGAATTGCATTTTATCACTCATTATTGCATAATATAAGAAGCCAAAAATCTCAGCCAAATTGACCTATAAAATAGCCTAACTTCCCTGATTTTTAACTAATTCATGCTAACTCCAAATGACCTGAAACCAACTCCATTGTATACATATAACTAACAAAAATAAATAAAAAATACAAAAAATCACTAACCTAAGTAAGTAGACCAGAAATCCGAACCTTAATTGCAGGATTCACAGACAAAAATCTCGATATCTTCCTCATCCAGTGTCTGATCTAATCCTACTCATTTGAACTAATGTACATTCAAATAACTTCAAAACAAGGCTAAGTTCAAGTGAATCGGAGCTCATATGTAAAAGTTGGGTTTTGGGCCTCTTTTGTACATTTTATATCTTAACAGTTTTTGATATATTATTTTATGTACATAATTAACTCATTTTGTTTTATTTCTCTTTCATTTATTTTCTTTGATGAAAGTTTTATTATAATACGGCAAAATCCAAATCCAAAATGAGCTTGAAATCAAAGAAACTCAGTGAGTCTGAGTCTTCACTAACTGTCTATACGAAAATCGTCTTTCGTGTTTTATTTTATTTCTACCTTTTCTTAATTAACAAAAATAAAAAAAACAGATTAATGTGTAAATATTTATCTTTGATTTTATCATATTTTTTCGAGTTTTTATTTGATTTAAAAATGACAAAGAAATTATAAAACTCCAAAATCAAGGTATTCAATGTACATGGGATACCCCAAAAATATCACTTTGTGCAAATGATCAATTTTGGCTTTGATCTCTTCATGAAAGTTGTAGATCTCATCGAGATGAGCTACTTTTTGAAGAAAAATTTTCGACCGAGGTCGTTTTCTATTTCTTTTTGAATTATCATTATATTTAATTATTCAAATTTTCTAGGGCTGACACGTGGCGGCTCCTAGAGCCGCCGCATGTCACCCATTTTGACCTTTATTTTTCATTTATTTTATTAAAATATAAATAAGATTAAAAAATTATTAATAAAATAAAAAAATTAAGGGCTGCCATGTGGCATCATCCGGGACATCCGATCTGGCTGATCGGACGACCTAGTATGCTTCTCCTTCCTCCCTTGTTTGCGTCGCTGCCCCTTTCCATCTGTGGCTGATCCTGTTTCGCGATTCTCGTCGGTCGCCACCACACCAATCACAGATCTCAATCACTGTCATCACATATCCACAAATCGCCTCCTTCCCGATCTAACTCCCATTCGATCTCCATCTATCCCCTTCCTAATACGACCGCCACCATCCTCTGCTATAAAATCACTATCGTCGCACCAACTTCAACCCATCCACCGACCACACAGCAAGCAGGAGCACCACTATCGGGTGGTGACAGCATCGTGATCTCTCCTCCAAGCTGTGATGAGATCTGAAGGTTCTCCCCCTCGTGGCAGTGTGGCCTTCCTCTGTCGCAACAGCTCCAGCTCCGGTTATCACCGTTGAGCCCCGACGCCTTCAAAGCTTTACACCTCACGCTTCACCGGACTGCAACCACTGCCACCGACTTCCATGCGCTTCAGCCACTCCTCCGCCTTCAGAATCATTTCCTTTACACCGAGGTCCAGCACTTGTCTCCGCGTACATCACCTCCAACAACTCCAGAAGCCCTCCCTTCGCCTTGACGCCTACCGCCGTGCTTCTCCCAACCACAGTCTCTCTCCACCGGATAACCTCTATTGTGAAGCTCCCTCGCCACCGCTGCGGCACATTCCACCACCCTCGTTGGGGCCCCGCCTCTGCCCTCGTCGCTCCTCAGCCGTTCACTGCCAGGAGCCCCCACAAATCTCCGACTCCACCAACTACAGATGCTCCTCCACTTCACTGTCGGGCGACAGACCCGAGACACTCCCACATGCTGAACACGTGCGAGAGGGGACTTCTTGCACCAACCCCCTAGAGGTTTCCAATATCCCGAAACCAACCCCAGCCCAGAGGTCACGTGCTGCTGGAAAAATTGCGAAGGCCCCCCTCCAGTCTGCCCATTCAAACCGAGGTCCAAGCACCTCACTGCAAAGAAACCCTCGGGGTTTAGGTAATTCTAGAATAGTCCCTCTCTACATTTTTCTATTTTTAATTTAATTATTGTAATTTGCACTGAGATCCCTATGTTCCCCTTTATTTTAAACCACTTTATTGCATCATTTTATTATTTAAAAATTACAGGATGTTTCTCAACTAATTCTCTACAATATGGCATGTTTATGATATTTTTATGCATTGTGGTTAATTAGTAATCATTAATTCTATGAAAATTTGCATATTTTACCCAGTCTGTGCTTGCTTGGAAATTCATAGATAATTAATCATAGTGCAAAAAATGGACAGTAGAATTAATTGTGTTTAACATCGCGCCCAAAAGAATTGCATTTGCATGCATGGTTTTCCCTATAAAAACATTTTGTATATTTCAATCTTTAATTTTTAATAGGTATTAAAACTCGAATTTTTGAGGTTTAGGATTTTTCTGTGATCAATCACCTAGTGAAGATCTTGGAAAATTTTATCCCTTGAAAAAAAATTGGTTTAATATTTATTATAATTTAATTTTAAAATTCTCACCGCATTCATAAATTATTTAAATATTCATCTTGCATCTGGAAATTCCAAAAAAAATTACAGTTCATTTATTTTACCATATTTTATATCTCAGCCAAGTTTCGTAAATATTGAACATCGTTTGACTAAAAATTGGATTTTAATCCCTAAAATTGGCAACATTTGCATTTTACATTCCAGAATTGCATTAAAAATACAAAAGAAATTACTGTCTCGAAAATCATACACGAACTTTGATAGACAAAATTTTAAGTTGTTCTTTTGCCTCCTTGAGTTCGACCTTGGGACTTGCCCAAGTAAAATAAACAAAAAAACCATGCTAAATTAAATTGAATAAATTAATTATGGTTATTTCTTGACTGATTCTAAATTCCCTCCTACAACGAAACGACAAATTTAAACGATAATTCACGCGTATTAAAGAGGGAATTTTTGGACTTGTCAGATGGCGTCGTTGTCGGGGAGGCAAACGGCTTAGATTTTTGTCAAAAAATTTGTTTTGATTTTCCACATTCGGGTAGTCTGACCCCCGAATCTTCACTGCATATTTTCATTTTTTTTCTTTTCCTGCATTTATTTTTATTTTATTTACAACATTTATTCCCTTATTTTATTTTTTGTGTCACTCTCTTACATTCTCTCTCTTATTTTTCGTGCGAGGTACCCGATGAACGTGGAGCGGTTCTCTCAAAACCGACGCAATTTCACCGACACCGGAAAACCGCAAATAAAATTAAGATCGAGACGAGTCGTGAGAGAGCATAGAGTTTAGGATTTCATTTTCTGCAATTTTAATTTTTGTAAATATTTCTCATTTACAACGGTGTCCATTTGGACTCTCACGTGTGTAATAAGACCTTGAACTCTTTCCGTGGTGTGTCATGGCATGTTCACTCTACGGTGAGGGTGGGGCTCGACTTAAGTGGCTCGTAGGTTAGACCTGCACTTACGCTATTACAGCTTCTAGAATTTTTGATTGTGCTCGTAGAACGTAGGACCACACTTCACATTAATTGAGACGCGCATTAGATCGTTCAATTTAGTCAAATTTAATTCATTTCTTCATGGCTAATAGAACTTTCTGCTAGGTGTTGTTTTTGTTAGCTTGCATCCATTTAGAATAATCTTTCAATTCTTGTATTGCATCCCACATGGAGATTGCAAGGAATTACTATAAGTCTTCTATCTGAGCATACATCATTGTTTCACATGCATCGGTTTTTCCCGAATTTCTCCCTCCTGTCTTATCACATAATTTTAAAAGAAATTGGGACTGTATGGTAGACATGTATTTTTTTCTTACCTAATTTTTCAGTTATCACCTAATTAAAATTGGGACTGGTAAATATAGCTGACTTTAATTAACCCTTAAAATAAAGAATTTTTACAGGAGAGAAACCCTGACCTTGGATTCATTTGTTTGTCTGAGTGAGCAAGAGATGATACTTAAGGTTAGATCCCAAGCTCCGGAATAATCGTTCAGACTATTGATTCTAAAATGATTAGCTATTTCTCAGTCAAGAAATAATGGATAGCCGGTAAATGGTTTGGATTTCCTTAGTAGAGCGCGTGATTTAAAGGACATTATGTAAGGCTCCGTCCTTAAGTAATACGGGTAGCCATTTTACGGTCCGTACTTACACCCATACTGGCTGAAAGTGGATGCAACTAGTCATAAGAATTCATGTCAGTCTTTAAGAAAATTTTCGGCACATAACAACTCGCTAAATTTTTTCCAAGATTAAGTTTATCACCAACTGAAATTGAAAATATAATTTATCAAACTCTTGCGGCTTCATTGAGTAAGTTGGTGAACATGGGATTTGATTTTTGTTTGCATTGGCGTGCGTGAACCGATTTTGAAGATCAAAAACCGCACACTTGTGCCATTACTCTCCTTTATAAAAAAATTCTTCTAGTAAACATCATGTACACTTGCACCGAGATCAACCATGTCAATTCATCATCAACCTCCTTTGATAAAGACGGGATAATGGTTCGAGTACCCATCTGATCTATGCTATGAAAATGAATTCGTCTCGGTTAGACCCAAATCATCTAAACCCTCTGCTGTCAAGAATCCTCCAACATTTGCTAGAAACTTTGACCCTCGGATGAATCCGGTTCAACTTTCGAATTCCAAGCCATTTTACTCGAATCGTCTGATCAAAGTCACCACAACATCATATTTTTCACCTCCCACTTGTGACCGCACATGCTCAACTGCCATCTTGGGATGACCTGACGTATGTCAGATTTCATTCTAGAACCCAAGAACCATTTGAAGAACAAAACATCGAAACAAACGACTGACAGAAATATCGACCCCAACCAACGTCATTCTTTCCTCACAATTTTGTTGGGATAGGTCAACACTACACAAATTCACATCTTTCCTTGACCATAGGGAATAATATGGAAACCCGATCACACCAGATGGAGAGGCCTGCACCTAATGATCATCAGTGTTGGATTAACCGTGACGATCACCTCCACACTGACAACCTCGAATACCACTCCTTCGATCAACCTACACATATAGAGGACCAAACTGATGATATCGACACATGAACCCTTTATGACTTCATTGTTTGGGGATACGATCAATCATGACCATGGAAGTAGACTCTACTCAAACCAGCATTGCATGCCTGAGTCACGACATGTTGAGTATGAGACCTACATATTCCCATAAAATCCTTCCACTGAGCAGACTCCTTCCATAATATTTAAGGAGAAATTTTCAGAAAATAACAAATCATATATTGGTTATTCGAAGAGAATCTCATCTTAGCTCATACAAAAAAATGGAAGATGAAATGACTGGATCTCAAATTCAAAAATGAGAACACACACCGAGCGCTCCCATGATTGATCATGAAAATTTTTTGGAGGATGATATTTCGAGGATAAATAAGAGGTATGATTTAATGGAGGATAAATTTAGAAAGTTTGTTGACTGACTAATTTCATTCTATGGTAACTTGAATATAAAAATGGATGATGAAAAGATTGGATCTCCTATTGAAAGACCTGAGGATATTCAGAAACCCATAGACTATGTTCACCCTAGGGATGACTCTGACATCGACACTTCTGCATATTACTCCCCTAGGGATGACTATGATTCTGACTCTTACTTGGCAAACAAAAACCCCCCATCATCTACAGAAAATAACACTTCTACACACCACATAGAAAATACCAAAAAATGAAATATTCAAAAATACTCAAAAAATTGAAAAACCAGAAAAAATCATAAAAATTGAAAGTGAGGAAGATCTGAAGAATTTGGATCCTACTTTACGGGAAGCACTGGAGAAAAGATTGATTTTTGAACTTCCCTTGATACATGCCATTGAACACTTTCACGACCTTAAAGGATTTGTAATGGGCAAATTAATGATGAAAAAGTCGGACATGACAAGAACAAAGACTGAAAAACATATCTTGTCAATGGCCACATCTTTGGTGTTGAGGAGAAAAACCAAGAGCCGCATAGTGAAGCGCTTGCCCAGATTTGACTGTGGAATCAAAGACACAATATTTACCCATGCTCGAATCGACGATGACTCACCAATAAATATCCTCCCGACCTCTGTATTTGATAATCTCAAACTCAGAACGATCAAAAAGATAAGAGAGATGGTTCAACTGGTTGATCGATCTATAAGGCGGTCAAGAGAAACAATTTCGGTCATCGTTACATTCCAAGGTGCTCCACTCAAAATGGACTTCATGATCATTGATATTGAGCATCAAGGAGAATTCACCCAGTCTCCAATCATTCTCGAAAAGCCATTTTTGGCATTGGCTAAGGCAATTATTGAGTGCGAGACTAGGGAAATCAATTTTACATCATTGGGAGAACTTCGATCTCAACCCATCTTTGAGGAACCATGATTTTTTGAGGTAACCCACGAAGCCGTCAACAATTGTAACCATCAAGCGATAGATGAGCCCTACCCCTTTGCTACACCTGAGGTAACGGTTGTTGAGGAAACTATTGGTTTAGAGACTCTCCCCATTGTTCCATTTCCTGCTTCTCTCACCATGGAAAATGACTTCTCATATGATCCTGAGACATATGCATGGGCACATCCTAAGTCAGCTAAAATCTCCTCTGACCACTTTGATCAAATCAACCTGACACAGGAATACACCAACATCAAGAAAACTAAGAACAAATACGCGTGACGTGCACTAACCAGTAGTTCAGAGACTCTCCCCACTGTTCCATTTCCCACTGCTCTCACCTTGGGAAAGGATTTCTATTATGATCCTGAGACATATGCATGGCACATCCTGAGTCAACCAAAATCTTCTCAGATCACCTTGACCAATTTAATCTAACTCAGGAGTGCACCAACATTAAGAAAACTAAGAACAAATACACGGGATGTGCACTTACCAAGGAGAAATATTTCAATGGATATTCATCTGGAGACTCAAGTGTCAACACCTCACTCCTAGGACCAGCACCTTCACAGACAACATGAAACATGACTGCTCCTTCATCTAAAAATAAAGCCACCTTCAATCTTCCGGAAAAGAAATCGTCTGATGATTCCTCATTAGGTCCTGAAAGGGTATTTTACATGAGTGAGGTCTATTCGGTAGTTCTTAAACCCTATCTACGCAAGGATCCAAATTTCAATTCCCATTGGATGACTCTTGTTCCTCACTTTTATTCATCCTAAGCCAATTCTCCTAGTCTCATTAAATATACTAGAATAATTTCTTATCAGCTGACTGAGACTGGTGTTTCTGAGTATTTATCATCCGAGGACGAATCGCTTGATCCCAAGAAGGAACGAATTATGAGAAAACAACTAAAGCAGCTAAAGAATAAGAATATCTGGAGTGCCTATACTTTCAAATACTATTCCTCTGAGGATAACTCCGATGATGGCTGGATATCATCTAATTCAAATGCTTCATCTACTCTCCAGCATGATTTTTATGAGGATAACACTAATGATGGTTGTAATCATATGCTTTATCTTCTTCGTATCATTACGATCTCCCACCTCATGATCACAAAAAGATCGGTCAAAAACCGCCTTAATCATCGACTACTCTCCCTCCCTTCCGACCCCATAGGTCTCCTTGTACATCTTCTTCCTCTACTTAGGCCAAGACCTAAGTATGGGGGGACTGGTGCCATCTGTATATGCCACTATCCTCATCCAATCCTTCTCACGATCACCCCATTTCCACCCTTCTTCCATACTTAGGCTGACCAGAGCCTAAGTATAGGCGGAATCGATGCCCATATGTATATACTCTCCTCATTCACATCTCACGACCGCCTCAGTTTCGCTCTTCTAAAATACTCAGACTATTCACATCTAAGTATAGGGGGACGGGTTGATTTATCTTTTTCTTTTTCACGCTCTTACACTTAGCCCGAGCTATGTCTTCTCTACTCTTCTTGTGCTCTGAGGACACTGCACTTGTATAGGGGAGGTGTATGTATACTATGTATATATTTTACCCATAGCTCGTACTTTTACTTAAGTCTATATGTATTTAAGGCATGGATAACTAACTTAAAAAAAGAAGAAAAAGAAAACATTTTGCAACTAACACTGACTGTGTCCAACTAAAAATTTTGGAAAAAATGTCTTCTTATTTATTTCTGCATAAAAAATTCAAAAAGTCAAAAAAATCAATCAAAAAAATTTTGTGTCTGCATTTCACACACATGCACTTCATCCAGCATTACATTCATTTCATTTATGAAAAACCTTGGGTTCTGAACCGAGTTATGATTAGAATCGTGAGTGATCTAGACTTGACCTTAATCCACCTAATTTTTAGAGGAACTTCACTGAGAAAAAGGATTTTAGAAGCTTCCGGTTTTTGACTTAATTCTTCGAGTTCAACATGATAATGTGCAGTGTTTGACTCTTATTGTCTAACTTGGTCTCTTCATTCTGGGTACGACTCTGGAATAGGGAATTAATTTGTGCTCTCGCACTATGCACTTAGCTCAACTCAGACAGGATGTTGGAAGACTGTGTGAGTTTCTTCTCTGATAGCATGGACATCTAAAGATCGGAGTACGGGTTGAAATAAAGCTTTGGAAAAGGGATGGACAGGTGGGCACAATTTTTTCTAAGACCCCAAAATATGTCTGGAAAAAGATTCCATATCCGTAGGGGTACAACAAGATCCATGTAGAGCTACCAAAAATCCAAATACAAAGAAGCTTACTACCAAATAAATATTTAACCAAAAAGGTTCAAGCTTCAAGAAAATCTGCATATCTTGCTGGAGACTTGGCTAAACTGCTTGGCTTCACAATGAGAGGTAACTACACTGGCCACCCTCCAATTATTTTCTCATTCTTCTAATTTCTCCCTCTCTTTGATTGTGAACACAACGCGACAGAGCTTAGAAGGAAATACCTAACTTCCGAGGATGAGTTATTGGAGGAGAGGTTTGCATGGAAGTCCGGCATTCTAGATGGGAAGAGCTAAAATCATTCACACACATGAGTCGATTGTTCAATGTTCATGGGGTATGCTTTGGGAGGAGGATTGATCTAAGATGACTTCTGAGCCGAAACTGTGACAATGATGTGTAGAACTTGAAAGCTGTTGATTTTAAAATTCTAAGTATCACATAAGTTCCGCCAAACTAATAATCCAAAGGTCGGGTCTAGCTCCATTTTCACCTTCAGCTCATGTTCTTGGTATGGAATCCAATCTCATTTCACCTCCTTGCATTTTTTTAGATGCTCAGGGATGAACATGGTTTAAGTATATGGGGATGATGAATCTCAGATTCATCAATCTAAAAATCACTAATTAAGCTCAAATCCCTTAAAAGTCATTGGCATTTATTCATTTATATTGCATAATTAGCATTCAAGTATGTATTAAAAATAATTACATTTTATCACTCATTATTGCATAAAATAAGAAGCCAAATATCTCAGCCAAATTGACCTGTAAAATAGCCTAACTTCCTTGATTTTTAACTAATTCATGCTAACTCCAAATGCCCTGAAACGACCTCTATTGTGTACATATGACTAACAAGAATAAATGAAAAAAAATCACTAACCTAAGTAAGTGGACCAGAAACCCGAACCCTAATTGCAGGATTCACGGACTAAAACCTCGATATCTTCCTCTTCCAGTGTCCGATTTGATCTTACTCACTTTTGAACTAATGTACATTCAAATACCTTCAAAATAAAAAGTTCAAGTGAATCGGAGCTCATCCGTGAAAGTTGGGTTTTGGACAATTTTAGCAGTTTTTGATCTATTATTTTATGTACATAATTAATTCAATTTATTTTATTTCTCATTATTTATTTTCTTTGATGAAAGTTTCATTAAAATGTATAAAAATCCAAATCGAAAATGAACTTGAAATCAAAGAAACTCATTGAGTCTGAGTCTTCACTAATTGTCTGTACAAAAATTATCTTTTCATGTTTTATTTTATTTCTTTTTTAATTAATAAAAATATAAAAAAAGATTAATGTGTAAATATTTATCTTTGATTTTATCATATTTTTTCCATATTTTTATCTAATTTAAAAATGATAAAAATTTATAAAACTAAAAAATCAAGGAATTCTATGTACATGGGATACCCCAAATGATCGATTTTGGCTTTGGTCTCTTCATGAAAATTGTATATCTCATCGAGACGAGCAACTTTTGTAAAGAAAATTTTTAGCTCCGATGTCGTTTGATATTTCTTTTTTAATTATCTTTATATTAAATTTTTCGAATTTTCTGGTGATGACATGTGGCAGTTCCTGGAGATGCCATGTCTCACCTATTTTTGACCTTTATTTTTAATTTATTTTATAAAAAATTAACTAAAAATTTAAAAAAATAATTAATAAAATAAAAAATTAAGGGGTTGCCATGTGTCATCATCTGGGCCTTCCGATCTCGACCGATCGGACGTTCTAGGATGCTTCTCCTTCCTCCCTTGTTTGCATCGTCGCCCCTTTCCATATACGGCTGATCCCGTTCTGCGATTCTTGACGGCCGCCGCCATGCCAATCACAGATCTCGATCGTCGTCGTCACATTTCCACAAATTGCCATCTTCTCGATCTAACTCCCATTCGATCTCCTGTTATCCCCCTCCTAATCCAACCCCTGCCATCCTCAGCTATAAAATCACCATCGCCACACCAACTTCAACCCATCCGCCAACCACACAACAAGCAGGAGCACCACCATCAGGCGGTGATAGTGCGCGATCGCTCCTCCGAGCTACAGCGAGATCCGAGGGTTCTCCCCCTCGTGGAAGCGCGGCCTTCCACCGTCGTAACTACTCTAGCTCCGGTTATCACCGGTGAGCCCCGACGCCTTCAAAGCTCTACACCTCACACTTCACTGGACTGCAGCCACCGCCACTGACTTCCAGGCGCTTCAGCCGCTCCTTTGCCTTCAGAATCATCTCCTTCGCCCCGAGGTCCAGCACTTGTCTCCGTGCATGTCTCCTCCAGCAAATCCAGAAGCCTTCCCTTCGTCTTGGCGCCCACCGCCTCGCTTCGCCCAACCACCATCTCTCTCCATTGGAGAACCTTTGTCGTGAAGCTCCCTTGCCACCGCTGCGGCACACTCCACTGCCCTCGCTGGGGCCCCGCCTCCGCCCTCATCGCTCCTTAACCGTTCATCGCCAGGAGCCCCCGCCTATCTCCGTATCCACCGACTACAGACGCTCCTTCGCTCCATCGCCAGGCGGCAGACCCGAGATCCTCACACGTACAGAGCATGTGCGAGATGGGACTTCTCGCACCAACCCCCATGAAGGTTTCCGATAGACTGAAACCAACCCCAGCCTAGAGGTCACGTGCATCGCACGTGACCTGCTGGAAAAATTACGAAGCCCCCTCTAGTTTGCCCATTCACACTGAGGTACAAGCGCCCCAAGGGCATGAGGTGCCCCTTGAAAATTTTGCAAAGAAACCCCCAGGGTTTAGGTAATTCAAAATAGTCCATCTTTGCATTTTTTTATTTTTAAAATTATTATTGTAATTTGCACTAAGACCCATGTGTTCCTCCTTTATTTTGAACTGCTTTATTGCATCATTTTATTATTTCAAAATTACAGGATATTTCTCAACTAATTATCTACAATATGGCATATTTATGACATTTCTATGCAATGTGGTTAATTAGTAATAATTACTTTTGTGAAAATTTACATATTTTACCCAGTCTGTGCTTGGAAATTCATAAATAATTAATTGTAGCACTAAAAATTATCGAAAATTCATGGACAGCAGAATTAATTGTGTTTAACATCGTGCCCCAACAAAATTGCATTTGCATGCCTGGTTTGCCCAATAAAAATCATTTTGCATATTTCAATCTTTAATTTTTAATCGGTATTAAAACTCAAATTTTTGAAGTTTAGGATTTTTCTGAGATCAATCATCTAGTGAAGATCTTAGATAATTTTATTCCTTGAAAATAAATAGGTTTAATATTTATTATAATTTAATATTGAAATTCACACTATTTGCATTCATAAATTCTTTAAATATTTATCTTACATCTGAAATTTTAAAAAAATTATAGTGCATTCATTTCACCATATTTTACATCTCGATCAAGTTTCGTAATTATTGAACATCGTTTAGCTGAAAATAGAATTTTAGTCCCTAAAATTGGCCACATTTGCATTTTGCATTCCAAAATTGCATTAAAAATACGAAGAAAACTACCGTCTCGAAAATCGTGCATGAACTTTGATAGACAAAATTCTAGGTTGTTCCTTTGTCTCCTTGAGTTTGACCTTGAGACTTACCCAAGTAAAATAAACATAAAATCATGCTGATTAAAAATTGAATAAAGTAATTATGGTTATTTCTTAATCGATTCTGAATTCTCGCCAACAACGAAACGACAAATTTAAATGATAATTCACGCGTATTAAAGAGGGAATTTCTGGACTCGTCAGTCGTATCCTCAACATGAGCTCTCCTACTAAGCGTATCTGCTACCATGTTTCCCTTTCCAGTATGGTAAAATATTGTACAGTCGTAGTCCTTTAGTAGCTCAAGCCACCTACGTTGTCTCATGTTCAACTCTTTCTAATCAAAGATCTACTTTAGGCTCTTGTGATCCATGAAAATCTCTAAGTTCACCCCCATAAAGACAGTGGCACCAAATCTTCATGGCGAAGACAAGTGCTTCCAACTCCAAGTCATGGGTGGGGTAATTCTACTCATATGGTCTCAACTGACGTGATGTGCAATCACATGACATCACTGCATCAGAACCGCTCTTAAACCTTCTCCTGAGGCATCTATTTAAAATACATAATCCTGAGTGCTTGAAGGAAGTGCAAGAATGGGCACAGTAGCCAATCTTTCCTTCAATGTCCTGAGGGCCTGCTAGCATGAATCATCCCAGATAAAAGAAACTCTCTTCTATATCAACTGTGTCAGAGAAAGAACAACTCGAGAAAATCCATCGACGAAGCGTCTGTAATAGCCCGCTAGTCCAAGGAAGCTCTAAATCTGAGTGATTGTCTTCGGTTGTTCCCAAGACATAGCTGGTCAATCTTTGTAGGATCAACTACAATACACACTCCAGAAATGACATGCTTAAGAAATGAGACCTGGAATAACCAGAACTTATACTTTCTCAGCTTTGCATATAGCTTGTGCTCTCGCAATGTGTCCAGGACTATCTTCGGATCATTTGCATGATCCCATTCGTTCTGAAAATGTATCAGCAGATCATCAATGAATACCACCACAAACTTGTCAAATTGTGGACAGAAAATCATGCCCATGAATGTTTCAGAGGCATTGGTGAGCCCAAACAGCATCACCACAAACTCATAGTGCCCATATCGAGTCCTGAAAGTTGTCTTCAAGATAATTGACCCTTGAATCCTCAATTGCAGAGACATTGGTGAAGAACCAAATGTCAATTATTCAAATATGAACCCGAGAGTCTGATCTTGGAGACACCTCAGTGCCCGTCACAACTGGACCTGCTAGTTTTCTATGGTGCCTCTCTCGGTGCATGGGTTCAAGTCTAAATAATTGACAATTGTTAATTTGACTAGATCCAAATGTAGATGACTATAGGAACATGATTCTTGTTAAGGTTTGGACCTAATTACCGATACAAGCAGTCCTAAAATCTAGGGTTTCATGCACACAAAAGAAATAAAAACAAAGATAGAAAACTCAAAACATCATAAAACAAATAAAAATAAAGAGAAAAATAGGGAGAAATAAAGTGAGAAGGCAAAAAAAAGTTGAAGAAAACTGCGAGGACCCCCAAGTGAACAAACACTTGGTAAAATAGGTCATAGAGTCTAATGTCCAAGTCCATGTATTATTACAAATAATAATGAATAATAAATCACTCTCTCACCAAAATCTAAGCTAGGATGTATGCTAAATATTCCCCCTGTTATGCTTATTGTCTCTCCTACGGGCCAAAGCAAGAAGTCCAACCTCCACCAAGCTTGGTTGCATCGACTTCCTAAAAAGTCATCCTCGCATAGCGAGACCTCGCACCAAACACAACAAAGAGAGGTTTAGCATAGATAATCAAATAATGTGTTCAAAGAAATCAGAGCTGAAATATGTACAAGTCAGAAAAAAATGTAGAAGAATATGTACATGAAAATAAATTAAAAAGAAAAGGCAACTATGTACAAATTAGGCTACAACACGTTGCTCACCGATAATGACATCATTTGTTGAACGGATTTATCTACGAGGGTCTAAAAATTGTCCTAACTGAAAAGCGAAAATAGAGTGTCGTTGAGGCGACCGCTCACGAATCCCTTATTCAAACAACAAGTACCCACAACATATGAATAATCAATGAATAACAGAACTTTAAAGTACAATTTATTTTACTCTACAAACAAAGGTGTGTAATTTGTAAGCATGTAGAGGTCGAACTACAGGGAGCAAACATGGTTGCCTAATGATTATGTACACAAGTGTTTATTTAGTCTTTTTGTGTGGGTTGTTGTTTTACAAAATTTTATTTGATTTTTACTTATATATTTTTTAATTTTTTAATTATTTGATTTTTAATTTATTTTTATTTTATTATTATATAATATTGTGTGTTTTATATATGAGAGTATATGAATGTATATATAAGATAATGTATATATGATATAAGCTTTATATATATTATATATAATAAATATACAAAAATCAAAATAAATCTGTAAGGTACATTCCTTTTATATTTTTTAAAGATATTAAAAATATTTATAATGTATTTATAATAGTTAATAATAATATAAGAGGAAAGAGAGCCTACTTCATGAAGTAGGTAACCTTACCTGCTTCAATCTATTTTTGGTAAAAAATATTTTTTTGGAAAATATTATCATAGATTTTCATAACTATATCCCTCTAATATGTCATTCAAATTTCATCAGAAATGGAGACTCATATGCCCTCCATCCAGAATAGGCAATTTTAACGGTCTAAGATTTGTTGTAATCAACTTCTTCTGGATGGAGGATATAGGAGTGTCTTTATTTTTGACAAAATTTAAATGACATATTATAGAGATATAGTTATAAAAATCTATGGTGGTATTTTCTAAAAATAAAAAAATATCAAAAATGGACATGAATTAGGTAAGGTTACCTACTTCATGAAGTAGGATCCCTTTCCTCATAATATAAATCATATATAGGTATATAATAAAATATGGGGTAAATATAGTTAAAAGTAATCAAAATATGCAAAACAAAATTTTTATGAGCTTTTTGTATGATTGTTCAGGTATTTTTTTGCTAATTTTTGTGTATTTTAAAGTCCAAAATATGCAAAATCAGGGGCTTAATAAATAGGTCAGATTGTTTTGAGATTCAAAGTTATTAAAGAAGTGTAAAAATGCTCAAAACTATTTTTAATAGATAATATTAATATAAAGAAAATTTGGAGATAGAAATAAATATTTTTGCATTTTTAAAGATTTTTTATAATTTTGGAAGGATTTTGGATCTTTTGAAATTTAAGTAATTTCCTTTTTTTTCTATTTTTAGGATTTTTGGTCTTAGACTATAAAATACAATAATAAAAAATACTATATTTATTGGAATTTCTAAATACATTTTCAGGGACAAAATATGCTCTTTTTGAATTTTAATAAATATGCAAAATGCATAAAATGCAAGTAATTATATAGTATGAAGAGCATGCATCCGGGTACCTCATCCTATTTTTCCATAACTTTTAGAGAACAGATGATATTTATAAAAATTAAACAAACATGTACAAAAATGAATAAGTTGGTAGGTGCATTTTTTGCAAATAAAATAAAAGTCAGGGGCTACAATGCAAAATGCATAAATGTTTATAACTATTATTCAACTTTTACTTATTAAACTACAAATGCAAAAACTTAGGGTATACCCTTGCAAGTTGCCCACCTCACGTGAGGTGTACTGGCATAGACCCAAATGCTAAATATAATAAATCCAGGGGCCTCCTTGTAATTATTACAAAATATATATATGTTTAAAGATATTACAAGATCGAATAAAAATAATTGAAAATGCGGGGGGAGAGGGCTTTATTAAATTTACCCAAAAGATGTGCGCCATCGAACGATGGGGATCTGGTCACTTATTCAGATCGTGCGGCCCAAACGCCACCATACCCCTTCAACGATGACCGCTCCAGATTAGATACGGCCCCGAATCTGGCGGTGTAGAGGGGTTTAGGGCTAGAAAAGGGAGCGAATTTGGGATAGTGACTGGAAGAAAATATTTATAGGCTGAAGATGGTTGGATAATATGAATTGATTCAAGGTCAATACGAAGGAGGTCGATGTGATCTGAGTATCAGGAGTGAATCACGGAGATCCCATCAACAATCTTTGTTCAATTCTCAAGGCGATATGATCATTAGGGGAAATGGAGTGAAGCGAGAGGCTCGAGGTTCTAATAGAAGTCACAGACGCCAAAGGACAAGTTGACTTGGGTCAACAAACGAAGCTTTCTGACCCGAAGCTCAGCAGAGGGGAGGTGGCTTCGGCCCCGTCCCGGGCGCCAACGAGAGACGATTCGGGTCTAGGGACAGGGGGCTGGAGTTAGGAAGGAAAACAAGAAAGGCAGAAGGAAATGTTGCAGGGTTTGGGGAATGGGGCAGGGCTGACTACCCTCGCCTTCTCCTCTCTCTTCTTCCGGTCTTTCCTTTCGGGGAAAGGTAGCCGTGGGCAATCGAACCGTCCTAAACAAACCCGACGCGTCTTCTCTGTTCTCTGTACTCCGCCTTTTTCTTATTGGAGGACTATATATTTGGGGTTCCTTTGTCCCGATAAAGTAGTATGAGGTATTCAATCCTGTATCGGTAGGCACAGATCATTGGTATTGGATGTATCTTCCGGTTGTGCCGAGTCGACATCTGCCCCGCTTTTTCTTTTTCGTAGCAGAAAAGAATCGTGGACCAACCAGAAAATTCCAAGGAAAGAATGTTTTGTAAAATTTATAATAAATAATAAATGATTTTATTAAATTTTGGTTATAAAACTAAAAATACTTCTAATTTTATGTAGTATTTGATGACTATTTTTATTTATTTTTATAGGGTTATTTATTACAAGTTATTTTTACCTAAACAATGTGTACTAAAAATACTTCTAATATTCATTTTTATTTACCTAAACAATGTGTACTCTATTTTTATTTTGTATTTTATATTTTATTATTATACACTTAATTTATCTATTTATAACTTATTTAGATGTACACAAATTCATGTTTATTGTATTTTTTAATGTTATTTGCATACTTAAATAAATAGATGTATTTATTATATAGGTATAAGTGTAGGTAATTCATCTATATATTTTATATACTTATTTATTTTAGTTTATTTTTCATGATTTTATTTCACTCTAATTATGGATACCTACTATAAACAATATTTACATAATTATAAAAATACAAAATAATGAAAAAAATAAAGAATAAATAAAATGAGTATTTTATTCAGGTCTATTGTACAATAGAGGTCCAAAACCTAACTTTTGCATCTTAACTCCAAATTAAATGAAACCACCTTCAATAAATATCTAATAAAAAGTAATATACAATTAAAGGCAATTTTGATGCATTTTGAGTTCATATGGAGATGATACAGGTATGTGAAGTTTGGGTTTTGGGATTTTATTCTAAGTGTAGAATGAAGAATATATATTATTTTTGTGTGAAAACAATTTTATATTTTTCTTTGTATTTTTATCTACAATAGTTATATATAAAGTTATTTATTTGATGTTAAATAATAAAGAATAAAATAAGTCCCAAAAACGAATTATTGAAGAAATAAAATTAGGGTTTTTATTGTGTGTTTCACCCTTATCGCCCCCTACTTTATTCCTTATCTACTTAGTCATCATGTTGCCAAGGTCTCGGGGTTTAAGGTCATAAAATTCCTGTGGCATTTTATTTTTTTATTTTTTTTTATTTTTTTATTCTTTTATTTTGTCTTAAAATACAATATTTTATGTAATAATTACATAATAAATAATAAATGTTATTTTGAGCAAAATAATGATATACATGAATATAGCTAGGGAATGAAGGTCAAAAATGAAAGAATAAAGGTGATGAAATATAGATTCATCACCCCCCCCCCCATACTTGCCTTTGCTAGTCCCTAGCAAACACTTATGCGTATAAGTGCAAAAAAAAAAAAGAAAGGAAAAGAAAGAAATTTGATCGATTTTTACTTTCAAACCGTTGTTCACAAAATCAAAGTTTGGAGCTTAATCAGACCTTTAGACATTAAGTTGGGTCGGAACCTTATTACGAAACAGATTTGAAACACAACAGCCTCTAGAAGTCATAAAACCTTGCTCAAGTCTCCTCAAAAGCTAGGTCAGAACACTTCGATGTCATACGCAGCCCCTATGAGTCTATCTTGTACAGTGTGTGTCATATGTATCTCTCCTCGGCTGAAGCGGTAAAAGTCGGTCTTCTCCAACATGATGACTCTAATTCCCCAGTCCAATAATTCTTTCCTCGAGAAGTAGGGTATTCCCTTCTAAGTTCACGTACAGCTGGTTCAAGAAGAGGAGGTGGAGAGAAGAATGGATGGTAGCCAGTGTAGCTACCTGTCCTAGGATGCTTGACGAGTGTAGCCAAGGATCCGTATGCAGGCTCACATATATTTGACTTTGAAGCTCAAGCTTGCTTATGGGCTATACAAATATATACATACTCCGATAGATATTTTATTTTCATTCAGGCATGTCCTTTTTTTGGAGTTTTTATTTCAATTTTTAATAGTATATACAACAACATTTACATAAGGATTTTTTCCTCTTGAGCCAATAGACTATCCCTCTTCTGAAGCATTATTGCAACCCCCAGCATTCCTTCATTGGACCTCATCGCTACTGCATCAGTTTGGGGTACAATGGATACAAATGTGTGACTTCTGATGTTTCCATTAGCTTGTGTCTCATGTCGGTAAATCCAGCCCTCTACCACTTCAACTGAGGTGAGCTGTAAGGTGCAGGTCCGCAATCTAGGTTATTATCAACAAGAGTCATGCAAGTATTCCAAATATTCTATCTATGCAGTCAAGACGACACTGAACCAAGTCTCGTGGTCTCAAAGAATTAAGTCTAGTAGACCAGAAGCATCTCAATTCATGTTCCTATAAGGTTCCTGTGATTAAGTGGATTAAGATCCAAGCAAGCTCCAATCTTCGGATTTCATTTAGACTAGTTCAATTATCAATATCAATTCGAAAAATGCAAATGCTATGCAAGGAAATATTTTTATGACATGATTTTCTGATTTTGAACTTTTGTGGATTTTTAAAAAGTTATGCAAATTTTTATGCAAGTTTTTGAAAAGATTTTGCAAATTTTTAGGGATTTTTTTTCAAAAAAAGAAAGGTTTTTAGGAAAAGAAATGGGTAAACATTTACATGGGAGGCTTCTTTCTGTTTATAAGATTTTAAGCGAGTTAAGAATTCACAGATTTGTATATACAAAGTTAGTAAAAGATTTTTATTTGCTTAATATATGTGCATAGTTCTCAAAATAATTTGAAAAAATTTTTACAAACATGTTGAAAACTTTATTTTGCAAACTAAGTTGGCAAATTGTTTTTACAAACATTTACAAAATTTGAAAATCATTTTGCAAAGATTTTTCAAACAATATGTATAGATTTTTCAAACTATTTTTGCAACCATTTTCCAAACCATTTGCAAATAGATTTTCAAAATATCCTATATACACAAAAGAAAGAAATTTTTAGAAAAAAAATATTTTTACAAATTTGAAAATATTTTCCAAACAATTTTCAAAAAAAAATCATAGAATTTTTCCAACCATTTTTCAAGTGTTTTGCAAAACATTTTTACATGATTTATTAATTAGTATATACAAGGAATTTTTAATGAATTTTATATGAATGTGTTCTTTACAATTCATTGATTGTATTTTAGCCATACTTGTTTAGAATATGAAAGTACGAGTTATTGCTAAAGTACATACAACGTATATGCGATTACCATATACTTAGCTTGAGCTATGTCCCCATAAATTAGAGAGAAAAGAGAAGACATAACTCGCACAAAGCATAGAAAAGCCTATACTACAACAACTAAAGAGTAAAGAATCAATGAATGAGAAGTCAATCGTCCCCCTTATACTTGGGATGAAATAATCCTAAGTATAGCAGGTTGTATCTACATGTACGGAGGGTTGAGGGTGGGAATGAAAAGATCATCTACTCATCCTATATCCCCCTATACTTAGGGTAAAATATCCTTATGTATAGATAGGAATATTAACAAGAGAGGAGACATGTGATGGATCAAAGAATGAACAACGGGACCCACTCATCCCCCTCTATACTTAGGATGAAGCATATCCTAAGTATAACAATGGTGGGTGAGATGGATGAAAGAAAGAAGCAAAAATAATATAAACAGAAGATAATAACATAAGAAAAGAAGAAAACTAAATAAAGAGTTTTAGAGGAGCATTATATGAATCTTTTGAAGCTGTTGAAGTTGTGGTATTCTCCATTTATTATCACTTGAACTGAGTCAACAACGACCAAGAAAGTGTCATGCTCAAGGTACGTCTTCAGTAACTGGCCATTGACGACGAACGATTGTCGTCAGGCGACAAATCTGATATCAAGATGCTTCCATTATCACGTACTTCTTTCACTCTAAATGGCCACGTCCATTTACTCTTTAATTTACCTGAGAATATCTTGAACTTTGTGTCAAATAACCACACTTTCTGTCGAGTCTCGAAGGTTTTTTGTTTGATGTGACGGGCATGCCAATATTCAACCTTCTCCTTGTACATCAAGTTGTTGTCATAAGCATAGTCTCAGAATTCCAAGAGCTTGTTCAGATCCACTTTTCTTTGTTGACCACCTCTGTGTGAGTTAAAGTTGCAAATGTTGATTGTCCATAATGATTTATGAATTAGCTCGATGGGCAGATGGCACAATTTTCCATGCGTAAGATTATAGGGTGACATACCCAAGGGAGATTTGTAAGTGATTCTATATGTCAAAAGGATGGAGTCCAAGAGTTGGGACTAGTTCTTTCTGTCCAGTTTTACAAGCTTCTACAAGATTGTCTTGATTTCTCTGTTTAATAGCTCTACCATGCCATTGGTCTGAGGAAGATAAGGAGAAGTGACTTGGTGTTCGATGCCATACTCCTTCTTTAATTTCTTGACCTCTTTATTGATGAAGTGATTGTCCATGTCTGGTATGAGAATCTTTGGTATCCCAAACAATGAAATGATGTTCTTTCTCAGAAACCATCAAACTGTACGGCTATCAATAGCTCGGGCGGGAATAGCTTCTACCCAGTGACTCACATAACCAACGGTAAGAAGGATATATTCAAATCCTTGACTGTTAGAAAAGGGTCCCATGAAATGGATGCCCCAAGCATCAAAAACATCAGAAATCTGAATGAACTTTAAGTGCATTGAGTCTTTAGCTGTGAGGGTTCCTCTCTTTTTTTGACAGTTAGTGCATCCTTTGACATGTGTTGTTGCATCCTTGAATAGTGTCGACCACCAGAGGCCACACTGCAATACTTTCATTGTCGTTTTGTCTCCATAGTGGTGTCCACCATATTTGAGCGAGTGACAATGCTCAAGGACACTATGATGCTCCTCTTGACGATACACCAGCGCCAAATGCAGTCTGCTCCTTCCCTGAATAAGAGTGGGTTTTCTCATTGGTAGAAATAGATTTTGGATAAGAACTTCTCCTTCTTGATCTTCATCCAATCTTGTGGGACTACACCAGAGACGAGGTAATTCACAATATCGACATACTAAGGGAGAATCGCCATAGCTAGAATCGACTCGTCACAAAAAGTGTATGTGATGGGTGCGCTGTTTAGTGGAGGTTCTTGATGTTCAATTCTAGAGAGGTGATCTGCTACCACATTATTTACTCTAAGCTTGTCTTTGATTTACAAATTGAATTCCTGGAGGAGAAGGATCCATCTAATCAATCATGGCTTCGCAGCCTTCTTCTGTTGTAGATGATGGATATTAGAATGGTCAGTATAAATTATGACTTTAGATCCAAGAAGATATGATCTGAATTTCTTAAGGGCGAAAACCACAACCAACAACTCTTTCTCTGCAACAGTATAATTTCTCTATGCTTCATCTAATATCTTGCTGGCATAGTGAATGGCATAGGTCACTTGTCTTTCCTTTGTCCTAACACGGCTCCAAGTGCAAAATCTGGAATATCCTTCATGATCTCAAAGGGTAGAGACCAATCTGACTGTTGTAGGATGGGAGCTTGAGTGATTAGCTCCTTCAGGTGATTGAAATATAGGAGAATCTGTTGATCACCATTAAATGCAGTCTCCTTGCACGATAATTCAGTTAGAGGTCGGGTGATGCGGCTAAAATCATTGGGGAATCATTCTAGAAACCCACATGCCGAAGGAATGACCTCACGTTTCTAACATTCTGAGGTGGCTCGAGATTGGTGATTACATCCAACTTCGTTGGGTCGACTTCCATGCCACGTTTGAAAATGGCGTGGCCCAGCATGATTCCTTCAGTGACCACGAAGTGGCACTTTTTCCCATGATAGCACAAGATTTACTTCTCAGTATTTCTGAAGTACTTTGTCTAGGTGCTCAAGACAAGAATCAAAGCTGTCACCATAGATGGAGAAGTGTTCCATAAACACCTCGAGAAAACTGCCAACCATATTGGTGAAAGCTGCAAGCATGCACCTCTAGAATGTGGCAGGTGCATTGGACAAACCAAAGGGCATTCTCCTGAAAGCGTAGGTGCCGAAAATGCAAGTGAAGGAAGTCTTCTCTCGATCCTCTGCGGTAATTGCCACCTGGTTGTACTCAGAATACCCATCCAAAAACCATAAGAACTTCTTGCCGGCCAATCTTTCCAAAACTTGATCAATAAATGACAAGGGGAAGTGGTCCTTCTTCGTTGCAGCAATGAGGCAGCGGTAATCAACACATATACATGCTAGGATGTTGTGTAACCGAGTAGAAATATCCTCTCCTCTTTCATTTGTAACCAAGGTGAGCCCTAGTTTCTTAAGAACTACATGCAAGGGACTCATCCATTTAGAATCAGAGATAAGATAAATGAAGCATGCGCCTCACCATTCCTTGATTTCCTTTATGACGACTTTCCGGAAGTTAGGGTTCAGTCTTCTCTAAAATTCTCGAGATGGTTTGGCATCATCTTCAAAATAGATGTGGTGTGAACACAGAGCAGGATTTATTCCATGGAGGTCTGATACGTGCCAACCATGTTCCTTGTGATTTTTCTCTAGAACCTCGAGCAGTCGAGACTCCTAATCGAGGGTCAGCATGCTGTCGATGATGATCGTATACATCTTCTCTACACTCGTAAGGAAATCATACTTGAGGCCCATCAGAAGCTGCTTTAATTCACGTTCTAATCGAGCTTGCTTCTCAAATACTTCAGAAACATTGCTCGTAAGTGTTTGATCTGCCAAGATTTTGGAGGTGTTGCCCACCTTGATCACTTATCACTCAGCTGATAATGTGCCTAACAAATCATCAATGAATTCATCGTATTCAGACTGGCATGAATCTTCTGAATCAAAAAGGTGCATTAGCAAGTGAGAATCAATCTTCCAACTGACATCAGAGCCTATATCGATTGTGCTTTCTAGGTACTCCTCTGGAGAGAGGATTTTCAGGGTCCATGTATCATTCAAAGATAATTATGTATCTCTGATTTCTACAATAATGTCACAGTCTTCTACAAGTGGTTCTACCTGACCTTTATTAGACACAACTTTTGGTTCGCTGACCATATGCATTATTACTTTGTTGTTGCTCCTAGAAGAACGTAATCTTCCCAGATCCATAGTCAACCACGGCCTCTGTAGTTTGCAGGAATAACCAGCTAAAAATAATCGGGGTTTGGAGTAATGGTGTAGGAGAGTTCATATCAAGGACCATAAAATCAACAGGAAACCACATGTCCTGCACCATTACGATAATGTCCTCTAAAAAACCTCAGGATCGTTTGATTGATCGATCAGTGAACTGAAGGATCATGGGTGTTGGCTTGAGTGGACCCAACCCAATTCTGTGGGCAATGAGGTGGGCATGAGGTTGATTGAAGAGTCGTTGTTAAGCAATGTTCGCTCGAAGACCTGGTCAAAAATCTCACATCTGATTAAAGGTGCTACTTTGTCTGGCTTCTTTTCTGGGAGATTGCTGATGGCTATGATTGTGGCCATGGTGAGGATGTGCTTTTCAACTAGCTGGCATCTGTTATTATGGTCCGATCGAAACTTGTTTGTTCATGCCTCCTTCAAGGCCTTCTTCACAGCAGGCATATATCCCATGGCTTTCATCAAAGGTAATTCCACAGTCAAGTTTTTAATAATCTCCACAACACATGGATTAGATAATGCATTTTTTTGTTTTGCAACTTTTTTAGATTTTTCAATTACATCAGGAAATTGAATATGTACATAATTGATATCAAAAGTACTATTCTTATTTACATCAGCATTCATGTCCACAACATTTTATACAATCGGACAGCAAAAATGTGTACAATCTGGAGCAGGTGGTGGACATACACAAACTGTGGTCTCTGCTCCGTCGGCTGGCGCTGGATCGACTGCTGGAGCTTGCTCCTCCATGGCTTGTGCGACTTCACTTCGACTGCGATCATTTTTTGGTCATTTTCCTTTTTTCTGATTTTGTTGTTCTTTTTGTTATGGATGGTGGTTGGTAGGTGGCGTGGCTCCTCCTTCTTCTTCTTTCTCACCTGAACCTGTAGCTGGCATGGCTGATACAGAAGAGATAATTCACCATATGAAGCTTTATTCTTCCCTCTGACGGTGGCAGACAGAGGCAAGGTCCTGTCGCTCTTGAGAGTAACAACATTAGACAAGACAAAATCATAATCATCTGACTCTACAGGCATACACATGACGTCACATTCTTCATGTTGTTTTCGCTTAAAATTATTAGGGTTGGCTTCGACCTGGCCATAACTGGAGTTTTGGTGGCTGTCATGTCATCCAACTTCTGTGTCATCTCTGTTAAGACATTACTAATTGGGCCAGGCAATCGAGGCTCGGGTTTGCAGAAATCACCTCGGAAAGTTCAGCGTGTTGACGATTTTGTGGCTGATGGTGGGAGGTTGATAGGGGTGGTGTTGATATTGTTGCTGAGGTGGAGGAAGCCGATATTGTGGGTAATGAGGAGGGGGATAATGATGGTGATGTGCAACTGCATACGAATGATATGGCTGGTGCTAGCGGTATTGTGGTTACTGCTACTACTGGTTTTGTCTCCAATTATTATGATATTGTGAAGATCAGTGGTACTGAGGCTGAGAGGATTGGAAAAATCTCTCTCCTTGATGATGAGGGAGTGGACGATAATTTGCAGGCTAGCCCTATTGAGGTCCATCTGGATGGGCTAGTTACGTATCATTGGACCAAATTCCATTCACATCTTGAATGGGAGGTGGTGGAGGGGAGAATGGATCATAAGAAGGCTAAGGTTCTGGTTGGTACACTACCAACTGCTGTTGCGGTGCCTGGTCAGGAGTCTACACGTAATACATGTGTTGGATCGCCTACTGCTGTGGACTAGGCTGAGATTGATGTTGTGTTGGCTGCTCTTCTTTCTTCTCAGCTGAAGTCTCGGACGGTGGAGTCACCGACTGGCATGCATTGATGGTACTCACCAACAACTCCAGTTGCTTGGTGTACTGATCTAACTTGTCCAGATGCTGGGTTCTTTGTTCAATCACTACTAATTCTCCAAATCTTGTGATCATTTATCGATGATGTCTACCTTGGAAAGATGGACCCCAATGATACTAAAGTTGGAGCTTTCATCTCTGTCCGCTTCTTGGGATGCTGCCATATGGACAGGCTTGTGGAGGATCTGGGGTTTCCTCTGATATGCACGAGATGAAGACCGAGAGGCCACTCCTTCGACCATCTCCTCAAATATCTGCCAGACAACATCTTGATTCTTGTTAAAATGTGATCCATCACAGGCGGCGTCTACTAGCCTCTTACTTTCTATAGTCAAGCCTCTGAAGAAGTGTTGGACCAAGTTGGTATTCGGTATGTCATGGCGGGGGCATTTCTCCTGCAGATCCTTGAATCTCTCCCATGCTCCGTGAATAATCTCGTGGGTATCCTAGGAGAAGCTGTTAATCCAGGCTCGCATCCGGTTGAGCCGATCGAGAGGGTAAAACTTATGGAGGAATGCAGACTTGATATCCTCCCAAGTCATCACGACCTTCCCTAGATGGTTGACCCAGTAGAGGGCCTTATCTTGGATATTGTGTCATCTTGACTATGCCTAATGGGATGTTAAGGTAGTGTGTTGTTCCAAAGATGCGGACAAACTGTTGCAGGTTAATGTAGGGTTCCTCATTGGTGTTCCCATGAAAGGTGGGGAAACGATCAAGGAGATAAGGCTTGAGATCAAAGTGAGCATGCATCGGGGGGATGTGAATCCACTCGGTCATCTGGCTGCCTCCAGGATTATAAGTATGTTTTAGCATGAGCTTAGGAACCTCGAGTCCTTCTTCTTCCTCTCAGTCATTGCGGGGTATTTCCTCGTCTCTTCCCCTCCTCCTGGCATGTTACTCAAATCATTCATCATGTCTTGAAATAAAGTCCGAGATAGTTCCTGCTCAGTTAGCTACTACTAGATGGCTGATGAAGGTGAAATCCGCCTCTTTAAGAATCGATAAATTGTAGTATAGGAGGCGAAAAACAGTCGATCAAAAACCACACACTTTGAATGTTGTGGAGTATTTATACTTGGCAAGTTTACCAAGGTCGAACACAGGGACACGAGCTACTCTATCTATTTATCGAATTTCGATCAATTCAGAACATGTGTGAATCATTTCTCAATTGTAGGTCTCCATGAAGATGCAGGATGCATTATGCAGATTACAATGCAATAAAGTGATGTATGCAATTTTTAGTTGATTTTTATGCAACTATAAGATGGTGCGTGAAAATAATGCAAGGTTAAGTACATGCAAAATAAAGGATTACAAAAAAGCCCTAAAAGATCACTAAATTGAGCAATAGAATATAGTTTAAAGTTAGAGTCATTTTAAGCACAACAATATGGTCAGTCATCATTTCAGGGCAAGGACAAGTAGAGCAAGATCATCATCTAACATAAAAAATTCACTTCATTTATAATGGTGACAGATGAGAAAATTAAACATGCCATGAGATAGATGAAGAAACAAGGATTAAAACGACACTAAAATCATGCAATTTGGACCTACGATGCTCAAGTTATGCTAAAAACAATACATGGGCATAATTTTAAATAAAATGCAAGAAATAAAAAGATAAATATTATAAATAGGTCCCTCGAGGGACCTAAATGCAATTTCCAAAAATCGCTTGGGGCCCTGTATAATTTTTCCACTTACGCTCAGGGGAAAAACTGTAATTTTTGAAACCTATGAGGGCATCCCTAAAAGTACCCCAGACGCGCATGTGAGGCACGCGCCTGGAGGACCAATATGCAATTATGTAAATGATCAGGTTCTTTTGTGTAATTTGCCCAGGCCCTCATGTGGGGTGCACGTGAGGGGGCCAGGCTCGGGTCGCTCATAGACTCGGGCTGACGTGGAATTCGTTGGTGGCTCGGGTCGTGGCTCGGGACACCCAAGCGCGGAGGTTCGGCTGTAGGCTCGGCATCCACATGTCATCATCAGGACCGTCCGATCCAGATGATCGGACGGTGACTGCTTTCCGTGCTCTATTGTGGGTCGCCGGAGGAGGCTGCACTCCGGCGACCTCCATGAGGCTCCACCGCCATCTATGGCTTCATGTAAGGATCTTGAGAGATGCCTAGAACCTTCGCGAAGCTGTTGGGTCAGAGGAGAAGGCACAGAAGCTCCGGTTGTGAGCTGTTGATGGATGTTCCTCGGAGTTGGAGCTGGTGTAGTGAGCTCCGCCTATATTCCGGCTATTCAACTCATGCACCTGCAAAAGGGGTTAGTCTTGAATAGCCGAAGCATGAGTGAGTAGGTGAGGTGGAATGGGGTCCCGTGGAGGTGGCAGAGCGGGGGACCGGAGCTTCTTCTCCAGCAGAGCAGAGAAGGAGGTGAGGTGAAGTAATATGACTCTAAAGAAGGGAAGAATGGATGAGAGAGGGTCGGCGAAGGGGATCGATGAGTGGTGAAGGTCATGAGGTGATCAGTGGATGGTGAGGATGCGTACGGTCATCGGGATAATTAAGAGAAAATTCGAGGAAAATGAAGAAGGAGAATACCTGAATCAGAGATGGAGCATTGGTAGAGGAATTGGTCTGTACTGAGGGTCGATTCGACCCTCCGATCATTGCTCAACCTAGCCGACCGGTCCAGGGAGCTTAGCTACCGCCGAGGAGGCAGAGCGACACGGTAGGTCACCGTGGGTTGACACCTGGGTCTACGACCATAATCTCCAGCCGAATTTGCCTCCTCCTATCACAAGGAGGGATTGGTAGCTAGGCCTTAGGCCCGTGAATGGAAATGAGGAATGGTGGTAGCGGAGGGAGAAGATTTATAGGAGGTCTACGACGATTTCAGGGGGTTTTGAATGGAGGTTTTAATGGTGACGCACTAATGGAGGAAGGATGTGGAGGTTGCACGAGGAAGGAGGAGGCTATGGCTACGTGGGGGAGGCATTACGAGAGGGAGAGGTGGTCGGAGACTAGGGCTAAAAATGGAAGGGGGCGGCTGACTAGCGAGGTGAAACGGATGGGGATGGGGGTTTACGGAGGAGGAAGACGAAGTTAAAGCCGTTGGATCTCACGATCCAAGGGTTGGGATGGTAGCGCGGGCGGAGGGTTGCGATCAGATCCGAGGATCTGATCGAACGACTGAAGGTTAGGCACTAATGAGAGGCTATGATGAAGAGATGGGGGAGATCCAACGGCCTGGGGAGAAGGGATGACATGGCGAGATGAGAGACGTAGGATGAGAAGAGATCGAGCGGCAGCAGGCGGTGGTGATCTGATCTAGGATCAGATCAAGCGGCTCAGAGTGAGGCAGGAATGGACGGTCAAGATGGAGGTGGGTGGAAGGAGATTGGACGGCTCCAGAAGGTGCCGGTTGGCGGAAGAAGGTGGGCGGCCCAGAGGGCGCCACGTGGTTGCACCAGAAAATCAAAAATATTAAATCAAAGAAAAATAAAAAGAATTAGTAAGGCAAAATAAGGAAAAAGTCAAAACATGAAAGTTGTTCGTCTCGATGAGATCTACAAGTTTCATGTTGGATGAAAAGCCAAAAGAGGTCATTTATACAAAAAGTATTTTTGGGGGTATTTTTAAGGGGTTAAAAACACCAAATTCGTGGTTTTGAATTGTTTTTTGTATTTTTAGTTCTTTAAAGGGTTAGGAAATTATAGATAGTTGTTTGCTTTTTTTATTTTTATGGGTTTTTGATGGTAAAATAATTACAAATTAAATAATAGTTATTAAATACAATAATTATAGGTTAATTATGCATAATATATACAATATAATAATGAGGAATTATTGGTGAATTTTAGTGGTTTATTTAAGATAGGGGTTTAATTATTGACTTTTAGCATGATGATTTCGAGATTCATCAATGGCGTGGATGGAAGCAAGCAACTGAGCATTCACTAGATTCTTATCGGGTGTCGGGCCCTGCTCTGTCTGGGGTGGCGGATGCCGTGATCCTTTTCCTTTTTCTCCCGGAGCCATCTCTAAGTCTGAGTCTGATGAAATGAACTCCGGATTGGGATCTAGGACTGACTTTTCTCTGCAATGCAAGACGAATCCCAATCAGACCACTATGAAAATGAATACCAACTGAAGTGATAAATATGAGATTAAGGTCAATCCTAGATAGTTGTGAATGGAGTAAAAGATGTAAATTGAAATCGACCTCCATTCACAACGGGCAGAAATGGGACAAGAGTGGTCCTAGTTTATTAAAAAATAGAAAGAGAGTGGAAAGAAGATCAATGAGTCTAGAGATCGATTCGCAAGGTCTAAACTGGGTTCTCAGAAATCACCTTGAATTATTGACGATGTCGAGTCCATTGAATTGATGTAGGGGTCGGCAGAGTCCCGACTGGACCATCCATTGATCGACATCGTGGAAAAAAAGAAGGATCGATGCAGAAGGAAGAATACAGTGGTCAACAAGGAATAAAAGGAATGTAAAATAGTAAAAAGACTCAAAACGAGCATGGGGTCAAAGAGGAAACACATAAGTCAAAATTTACGCAAGTGCGCGGGAGTACTGACGGAAAAGTATACCATACTTGTCCTCCTCCTTTGTAACCATTAGTATGCTCTTTTTGAGGTCCTTGTAATCCTTCCTGGATCCCTACTCAACTAAGGAATGAGAGTGAGGAAGTCGATAGGCAAAACCACTACTTCGAACCATGTTCTCAAGGAAATCACCCGTAATCATGAAAGGCCCTACTCGGACGCGAGACGATGAGACAGACACACATGTGAGGGCGTGGCCTAAGCTCAGTACTTTAGACAAGGTCGACGTTCTACACAAGTTGAGAACATCATTGACCAGGTCATACTCGTCCACATATGATAGAAGTGTCAATACTTCGGAAATCCAGGAGATACATGCTGTATTTTGGGCTCTAACCCTTAGCAGGTAACACCTCGCTCATGGGAGGGGTTTTGGTCTCCTTTAAGGTACCTGAAGACAATGAGGGATTTATGAACCCCAAACAATGCAATCCATTACATATTTTAGTTAAGTTCAAAGTTTATTTAGTAGTCCCATTATTTTAGTTTTCTTAGATTTCCACTTTTTTTGGATATTTTGCATACAAGCGCCTAATGATTTTGTGAATTTTCATTTATGTCTTAGGTGCTCAAAATTAGAGGGAGATAGCAAAAAAGCCGTGAAAGTCCATTCAATGATGGAAATCTCACCATAGAATCTTATGATGCATGTAGAGTTAGAGGACTTACAGTGCTTCCCTGCTCTCTCCATGTGGTTTCCAAAATATATTTTTTAAACCTATCTACATGGCGGTGTCCAATCGATAAAATCACCCTAAGCATAAACTATTATTAGTCGTGAAGAACTAAATGTTAATTATATAGAAATGAAACCGAGAGACTGGTCTTGGAGATACCTTCATGCTTGCCACAACGGATGTTGCTAGCATTGTATGGTGCCTCTTTCGGTGTGTGGGTTCAAATCTCAATATTTGACCATTATTAATTTAACTAGATCCAAACGTAGAGACTATATGAACGTGATTCTTATTAAGGTTTGGACTTAATTACCGATACAAGCAATCCTAGATATAGGGGCTTCATATACACAACAAATAAAAACAAAGGCAGAAAACTCAAAACATCGGGAAACAAATAAAAATAAAGACAAAATTAGGGAGAAATAAAGTGAGAAGGTGAAATAAACTCGAAGAAAACCATGAGGCCCCCACGTGAACAAACACTTTGTAAAATAGGTCCTAGAGTCTAATGTCCATGTCCTTGTATTATTACAAATAATAATGAATAAATAATCACTCTCTCACCAAAAATAAAATAAAATCCTAAGCTAGGATCTATGCTAAGTATTCCCCTTGCTATGTTTGTTGCATCTCCTACTGGCCAGGGCAAGAAGGCCAGTCTCCACCAAGCTTGGATGCATCAACCTCCTAAATAGTCATCCTCGCGTAGCGGGCCCTCGCATCAAACACAACAAAGAGAGGTGTTAGCATAGATAATCATATAATGTGTTCAAAGAAACAAAAGCTGAAATAGGTACAAGTCAGAAAAAAATGTAGAAGATGTACATGAAAATAAATTAAAAAGAAAAGACAACTATGTATAAATTAGGCTACACCACGTTGCTCCTCGGCAACATCGTCATTTGTTGAATGGTTTATTTACGAGGGTCTAAAAATTATCCTCACTGAAAAGCGAAGATAGAGTGTTGTTGAGGTGGCCGCTCATGAATCTCATATTCAAACAAGTACCTACTATGAAGTACAATTTATTTTACTCTACAAACAAAGGTGCATAATGTGTAAGCATGCCAAGGCCGAACTACTGAGAACAAACATGGTAGCCTAATGTTTATTCCTAATCAAAGTGAATTATGTGCACAAGTGTCTATTTAGTCTTTTGTGTGGGTTTTTTATTTTAAAAATTTTTATTTGATTTTTACTTATATATATATATATATTATTTTTTAATTTCTGATTTTTAATTTCATTTTTATTTAAATATTATATAATATTGTATAAATATATATAAGAGTATATGAATATATATAAGATAATGTATATATGATATAAGGTATATATATTATACATAATAAATATACAAAAACCAAAAAAATTCCTAAGGTACAGTATTTTTTAAAGATATTAAAAATACTAATAAGGTATTTATAATAGTTAATAATAATATGAGAGGAAAGGGAGCCTACTTCATGAAGTAGGTAACCTTACCTACTTCATGTCCATTTTTGACAATTTTTTTTATTTTTTTGGAAAATATCACCATGGATTTTCATAACAATATCCCTCTAATATATCATTCAGATTTCATCAAAAACGGAGACTCCTATATCCTCCATATAGAACATGTAATTTTAACGGTTTTAAATTTGTTGTAATCAAGATGGATGCCATAGGAGTCTCTATTTCTGACAAAATTTGAATGACATATTAAAGCGATATAGTTATGAAATCCATTGTGATTTTCTCAAAAAGAATAAAAAATTATCAAAAATGGACATGAAGTATGTAAGTTTACCTACCTTATGAAGTAGGCTCCCTTTCCTCATAATATAAACTATATATAGGTATATAATACAATATAGATTCGTATGATTATAAATATAGCTAAAAATAATGAAATTTACAAAATAAATTATATTGAGATTTTTATATTTTTCTGATATTTTTGTGATTTTCAAGTATTTTTGCTAATTTTTTGGTATTTTTAAAGTAAAAAATATGCAAAATAAGGGGCTTGATAAATAGGTTGGATTGTTTTGAGATTTAAAATTACTAAATAAGTGCAAAAATGCTCAAAACTATTTTTAGTAGATAGTATATAATATAAAGAAAATACAGAGATAAAAATAAATATTTTTGGATTTTTAAAAGATTTTATATAAATTTTATAAGGATTTTGGAGTTTTTTAAATTTTTAGTAATTTTCCTTTTTTATTTTTAGGGAATTTTAATCTGAGGCTATAAAATACAATAATAAACTAATACTATTTTTGGAATTTTTAAATATGGTTTTATAATTTTTGTATTTTTAAATGTAAACATGGACAAAATATGATCTTTTTGAATTTTAATAAATAGACATATTGTATAAACTGCAAAACTAATTATATAGCATGAAAGAGCAAGCATCCATATACTGTATCCTATTTTTCCATAAATTTGGAGCATGGACGATATTTATAAAAATTAGACAAACATGCACAAAAATGAATTAAGCGGGCATGGGTATTTTTGCAAATAAAATAAAAGCTAGGGGCTACAATGCAAAATACCCAAAATTTTACAATATTATTCAGATTTTATGTATTAAACTACAAATACAAAAATCGGGGGTATACCCTTGGAAATTGCCCACGTCACGTGAGGTGAGCTAGCGTGGACCCAAGTGCAAAATACAATAAGTTTGGGGACCTCCTTGCAATTATTACAAAAAAAATATAAATATTTAAAAATATTACAAGATCGAATAAAAATAATCAAAAATACGGGAGGGATGTATGAAATTTACCCAAAAGATACGCACCATTGGACGATAGGGATCTGGTCACTTATTCAGATCGTGTGACCCAAACGCCACCATGCCCCTTCGACGATGATCGTTCTAGATTAGATCCGGCCCCAAATCTGACAGTGTACAGGGGCTTAGGGCTAGAAAAGGGAGTATATTTGGGATGGTGACTGGAGGGAAATATTTATATCCTGAAGATGGTCAGATGATTTGAATCGATTCAAGGACAATATAAAGGAGGTCGATGTGATCTGAGTATCTGGCGTGAATCATGGAGATCCCATCGGCAATCTTTGTTCAAGTCTCAACGCAATTTGATCATTAGATCATTAGGGGAAATGGAGTAAAGCGGGAGGCTTGATGTTCTGACAAAAGTCAGAGAAGCCAAAGGACAAGTAGACTTGGGTCAGCTAACGAAGCTTTCTGGTTGGTCCACGTCGACCAACTACAAAATTCTAAGGAAAGAATATTTTATAAAATGAATAATAAATAAAAAATTATTTTATTAAAATAAGAACACTTCTAATTTTATGTAGTATTTAATGCATATTTTTATTTATTTTTATAGGGTTATTTACCAATATAATGTGTATTTTATTTTTTATTTTGTATTTTTATATTTTATTACTATATACTTAATTTATATATTTATAACTTATTTAGATGTACACAATTATATTTTTATTGTATTTTTCTGATGAAATTTGTACACTTAAATAAATAGATATATTTATTATATAGGTATAAGTATAGGTAATTCGTTTATATATTTTATACACTTTATTTATTTTAGTTGTTAATGGTTTTATTTAATTCTAATTATGGACACCTACTATAAAGAATATTTAAAAATTTATAAAAAAAATAAAATAATGAAAAATATACAAAATAAATAAAATGAGTATTTTATTTAGGTCTAGTGTACAATAGGGGTCCAAAATCTAATTTTTACATCTTAACTTCAAATTAAGTGAAATCATTTCATTGAATATCTAATAAAATGTTATATACAATTAAAGGTGATTTTGATGCATTTTGAGTTCATATGGAGAAGATACAGATCTACGAAGTTTGGGTTTTGGGATTTTATTCTAACTGTAGAATGAATACTATATATTATTTTTGTGTGAAATCAATTTTGTATTTTTCTTTGTATTTTTATCTACAATATTTATGTACAAAGTTTATTGATTTGATGTATAAATAATAAAGAATGAAATAAGTCGAAAAAATAAATTATTGAAAAAAATAAAATTAGGATTTTTATTGTGGGTTTAACCCTTACCTCCCCCTACTTATTCCTTGTCGACCAAATCATCATGATGCTTAGGTCTCGGTGTTTAGGGTTATAAAATTCCTGTGGCATTTTATTTCCTTTTATTTTCTTTATTCTTTTATTTTTGCTTGAAATACAATCTTTTACGCAATAATTATACAATAAATAATAAATGCTAATTTAGTCAAAATAATGATATTTACATGCATTTAACTAGGGAATGAAGGCCAAAATGAAAGAATAAAGGTGATGAAATGGAGATTCATCACATAACCTCAAAGGTAAACTCGGGTAAATTTGGAATTTTGGAGACAACCATTGTCCTAAAGCAATCAACTAAGGCATGATGAGTTGATAACCAATCCATGCATAGAATCAAATCAAACTCATCAAGCTATAAAATCAGACAGTCTGCGGTCATCTCGTGACCGCCAATCAACAGTGGTAAGTCTTCGACTATTAGTGAAATATCAAACAGTTGGCCATCTGGTCCATGGATGAGTGCCTCGCAACTCTACCTAATGAAGCTGGTAATCTCGACTCCAAAATCAAACAAAACATGGAAAGGTCGGCTCAAGACTGAGACAATACCTTTCACTACAGTAGACGTTGATCGTGCATGCTCCTCAATCACGATATGTAATTATCACTGTCTAGCTAGTGCAGCACTCGAACCTTCCACACTATGTATATGTCTCAGTGGACTTTTGAAGTTGGAGTTCCTGCCATGGAAACTCCCAGTACGTTGTGCATGCGCCTGTGAAGGCTGTAGTTGCGGTCGAGGCCCAGTAGATGCATGGGGGCACTGAGACCGGTAATGACCCCACTGGTTGCACAAGTAGCATCATACAGATGGGATAGTCATGGTAGTCATGTCGATGCTCCGAGTCAGTCATGCTGGGGTTCTCTCTACTCTCTACAACCTAGATGGTCATGCTAAATTACTATCACGTCCGGCAAGTGCTCCTCCTAAAGTTGTCACTGAAAATGAGTGAGCACCATCTAAAAATGTCGAACCTGAAGGATGAAACTGTCTAGATAACTCTGTTGCTGAAACTATTCTTTGAATCAGTCTAAATGATCAGTGTGGCATAGGTGTCGCTCCAAACGAGCTTCTGAGATGTCTCTCTCTAATGTCCTCGAACTTCTCCGTTGCATCAGTAGCCTCAGAGATGGAAGCCATACGTAGTCCGACCAACTTCTCCTGCTCCTCTTCATGCATATCTCTGATGAACTTCTCCGTATTCTCATCTGGAAAAGTAGCAGTTGCTGATGTGTGTCGCGATAGCTCGGTGTAGCGAAAAAAATTACTATCTAGTTGTCATCCGCCCATGTTTGAGCTCTGTGAATAGTCAGCGGAGGGACTCCTTCCACTTCCCAGAAAAAGAAGGTGGGATTTGAGTCTTGTCTCAAAATCGTCCCACGTGGGCTCACGTCCCAACTCGAAAAATGTGCCTCTAACCATCTCTCGATGAATGTTGTTAATGATTACTCCATAAAGGATAACCATGAGTCTCGTTGTGCGTGAATCATTTGAAGTACCTTCATCACCCTCTTCAACCACTACTCGGCCTCATCTGATGTCTCAGTGCCCTCAAACATGGGAACATTGGCTCGCTGATAGGAAGTGAAAACCAAGGTTCGAATCTCGATTTCGATTTCATTGTGGTGACCCTGTATGCTGAAATTTCATCGATATTTGGGGAAATTTCGACGATTTCAATGGAAATGTCAGAAATGGCTCAAAAGCCATTTCTTCAATTTTATTGTAAATTAAGATCTCTCAAGTTATTAGAATAATAAATAACTATAAAAAATACAATTATTTCACACATATTGTCCATCTATACCCTTATATTATACATATCGGTCATATCGGCCATATCGATCAATCGTCCATATCAGTCAAATAGTATAATATGTTAGATATTGCAAATGGAGTTAATCTGAGTATTCAAACAATGAAACAATAGATATACACTTATAGGCTTATAGCATACATATAGGATTCTTATCATCGATGACTATGACGGTATTTCACACACCATATTGAACATATCGTTGTAATACTTAGTACTTACTAATTAGAGTAACAATCTTACAATAAGTGAAAAAACATATATTTACGTAGACATTAATGATTAATGTAATTAAATATTAAAATATATTACATGGTGATGTGTTTGATTCAGAACCAAGAGTTCTGTTGTGGATCTGAATCGCCCCCCTTCCTTGTTGTCTCTCATAATGCATTGTAGATTCAATGAACTCGCATTAGTTCTCCCATATCATGTACAAGTACATGACCCTGTAAACCATCACATACTGCATGTATTGGAGGTCATCGATGCCTATTAGTATCCCGAGATGAGGATAAGTAGAACTAGATCATGTATCATGAGTGGCACGACGAGGCTATGAAGTATTGGCTTGAGATCCTCGGGACGATGACGACGGAGTAGGATAAGATCTCTACGAGGAGGAGGAACTGGCATGTACTCAAGTAAGAAACCATAACTGTCATCGACAAAGAAGTTTTCCTTGTCTTTGCTCAGGTTGGCTACCTTGGTAGTTCTCACTATTGTAGCTACTATATTCCCTATACCCACTGTAACCATGTGAATATGATGGCGGTTCATACGCTTGAGGAGGAGGAGGAGGTCCTGGAGGAGGAAAATGGAAGAATTCTGGGAAGACGCCAAATGATCTATGATCGTGTGGCGATCCATATCCGACCAAATGACTTGGTGTTCCTCCACGATATGGGATGTCAATGTCCATGCAGCTCAAGGAACCTACAGATGATATGAAATTGTCCAAGTAGTTATCGGTTGGACGATGGCCATGACCGTACTCGTAATCCATAGGTCTCGAACTCAGACTTGGAACAAACTAACAAACTATCCATGTGTGTTTCTTCACCGCTCTGTATATTCCACCATGCATGGAGCCCTTCCTCGAATCTTGTATCTTGTGGTCCACGACCAGCTCCTGCTGATCCACCTGAATATGTTTCCCTACCATCACCAGATCCACCACGACCACCAACATCATCATCATCTCCATTGTCATCCTTTGACTTGGATTTGGATTTGGAGCCAGTGGAGAGAATATCATCAACAACTGCATCAACCTCGGCCTCTAACCCTCCAAGAGGGGCTGTAATCCCCCTGGATCTAGCCAGATAGTCACCTACATATACTCCCGTTTGCTGGATTATATTCTCATTTTGTCTTCGACCCAGTTGATCGAGCACATGAGCACCATTGGAATCCATCCACTTCTGGAGAACATCTTCATCAGCATTGTTATCATGCATCTTGAAAATGTATGCAAGATCAATATGGTATGTGGAGTCCTCTTTATCCAGACCCTCCCTTGCATGTTTCATCTTCAACGTCAAGTTGTAGTGCACATAAACAAGATCATGGAGCCTCTTTTCTCCCAACATGTTTCGTCTCTTTGAATGGATCAAGTTGAATGTGCTCTAGTTCATGTTACAGCCATCAGCAGATGCGGTTTGAGACAACACTTTCACTACCACGTTTCGTAGGTGGGGAGACTCCATCCTGTATAGTAACCACCATTCGACTGTGAAAATTTCAAGTTGAGATAAATCAATAGTACTAATACATCACTACACATTCAATGTATTTTTTTTGTCGTCATCCTTACCAGGAAGAGTATTGCCCCATCCATTTACTGCGGTAATTCTACCAAAGGAACCTAAGGCATCCCTGATGTACTTCGCCTACACATAGGTTGAAGTCATAAATTGTTACATAATACTCTTAAAGAATATTTTCTCAATCCCAATCTAGCTCCAAAACCAAGATTACATCGTTCATGCACAAGGTATGTGTCTTCTCATCCATGAGGAGCTTCTCCACCACAATTTGTACAGCTGCTAGAAGGTCAGCATTTGTACCAAGACCATTCTTATACTGGTACTTAGGATTGAAGTAATAAGCTGGACACAAACAAGTACAATTCTCATATTCTAAAGTGATATAAAAAATGAAAAATAAAGTGCGTTATTACATTACATACCAGCCTTGTGAAGAGGATGTGAGAGCATTTTGTACCATCGCTCGTCTATGATGTCCAACCATTCTTTGAATCCCTTTCCAACTGCTTCTCTGACCTTCTCTCTCATGTAGCGCTTTGCCTTGTAGATCACTCCCATGGTGGCTTGTTATCGCTGTCTACGATCCGTAATGTAGAAACAACTGGATCCATGATCTTCATGACCCGAGTCACATCATCCCAAAAGTGGAGATCATTAATCAATGTCTCCACTTTCCATCCTCCTTCAGTCTGAGCTTCATGTATCTCGAACCATTCACCTTGGAAACACATGGTTTTCAACCATGTTTTGTGTTGTTTCAGGTTTTGCAACGCTATAAAATTGGTTGCAAAGCGTGTGATGCCAGGCCTCACCAACTCACCATTGCACGTCCGCCTCATCAACGCCAGCACTTTGGAATGGTTGTAAATGAATGTGATAATCGTCCGTGCTTGCTCCACCGCCCTTGAGTAGACCTGGCCAACGGACCGGGGGCCCGCCCGCCCAGCCCGCTCATGGGTCGGGCTTGGGTCGAGAGATTTCGGGAATGGGCCGGCCCGGTCCGGCCCGCTCTTTGGCCCGCCCGCCAATTGGGCAGGCCGTGGCCATGTGCCATAAAACCCGGGCCGGCCCGACCCGACCCGGACATAGCTGGGATTGGTTAATGTGCTGTCCAATATCGTGCATTGGATATCTGATTGAAGAAAGATCATCCACCTTCTTGTCCATGGTTCTTGTAATTAAAGACAGCATACTACCAATGCCTAATCCTAGAAGTCCTACAGATAATGGACAGAACCAACGGAATATTAGTGTCTGTACATAACTTCCATTGTCATGAACTCATAGACCATTCTAAATAATAAAAATAGCAACAGGAAGTACAAATTCCTCGTCACATAACCAGGCTCAAAGAGAAATGTAAAGGTAGATGATGACTATACTATTACCACTACAATATAAACTAGATGCAGAACAAAAACAACACTAGATGAAAAAAATAAGAAAGTAAAGCAAAACCGATGAGTATAGACCTCACAAACATCATTGTTATATAGAGGCATCTAAACATCACTTGTGCCTTGCAACAAAGATATTAAATGCATTGAAAGTAAAAATGGAAGTTAGGCATGTGTTATCAAATTAGGTAAAATGAAAATATACTACATACAAATGAAGCCAAAATGGACTGACCTTTATGTAACATTTAAATATGCCGCTTGTGCCTTGCAGGATTCTTGACGTGCCATCTAAAGGATTGTGAATTCCTGGGTATTTCAGGCCAAATGATAAATCATGAATTATATGACTAACATTTACATGAGATGAAGCACCAAAGATCTGCAAACAAAATATGTCATCAGGTTCAAAAAGTGTATCATATATTTAAATATGCATATCAGCACACAAGATAATGGAAAAGACAAATATCCTTGTAACAAGAACTGCGTAACTGAAATAATTCCATAAAAGTATGCATTTCGTAGTCAGAAACTGGAAAGTAAATATATATCAGACCTCATGTGCAACAAAGATATTTAATCCATGAACTGATACGTGAAAATTCCCAGCAACACGTTGAACATCTAAAAAGCCATAAACCTTTAAAGAGAAGCTAGTCCATCGTCTACATAGCAGAGATCAAATCACCAATGAAGACGAAGACAACACATTGTGTACCCTACATCCTTCACCATTTGCCATAGCTTTTTTCAGTTTCTCAATCATTTGCTCAGCCTCTGGACTAAGTTTGTGACTATGACTAGTTTATGTCGAATTCTCCTTGTGATCTTTATCATGGTCTGCACATTATCTTTTCATAAAAATATAGATTTAAAAATTATATTTTAGATACATTTAATATAATATACTTCAAGTCTTTATTTTATATTATCAATATTACATCTTATTTTATAATTTACATGCAAAGTAATACATATTATGGTTACTTTGATTTAAAAAGATTAGATGATGCTAAAAAAACTTAATTATCTCCATAAATTTTATTAAAAAAATTAATAAAAAATACTCTACATTTGGCCCATGGGCTGGGCTTGGGCCTTGAAGTATGACCCGTGGACCGAGCCGGGCCTTGGACAGAGGGTTTTAAAACCTTGGCTCGTTCGGCCCGGCCCATGGCCCATCCTGGCCCGCACTTTGGCCAGTTCTACCCTTGAGACAAGCTTCCTCTTACTGAAGTTCTTTAGAATTAGATCAATATATTGTGCATCAAACGATGCCCAAAAAATGTCATAGCTACTAGACTTCATTATTTCTTCACCTGCTTTCTTGAAGTTGTTGTCAGTATCCATGACAATCTAGACAATGTTCTTTTTCCCAACATCTTTGATGATGTCCTTCATCAACTTCAGCAGGTACTTGTGGTCCTTCACATGTTCGGATGCATTAACATATTTCAAAAAAACTGTCTTTCCATCGCAGTAAACAAGGAAGTTGATGATCTGCTTCCTCGTGTACCTCGTCCACCCATCTTACATCAATGTCACCCCATATTCTGTCCATCTCCTCCTCAGCTCGATGGTGTACTCATTCATCTCCTCCTTCTCCATCCCAAGATATTTGTTCATTATCTCGTAGGATGTGGGAGACTTCACTCTCGTTGTAAATGGCCCATCAGCAATGTTGGCAGGAAGGCACTCCCCAAAGAAGAGCTTGTTTATGGCCCTTTCCACCCTCTCCCGTGCATTTCTGAACATGCCATTCACCGTCTTCTGCCTCGGATCCTTGCTTAGTTTGTATTGCATGGATTCGCTCCTCATCAAGAAGGGCTCAATTTCCTCCCCTTGTGTTTTTTTCGTGGGTGGTGGTACTGGTGTACCTCCAGAACCACTCCCACTGCCACATGTATCATAGAAGTTACCTCGTGCACCACCGAGTTCTCTCTTCTCGAACTCGCTCATCATTGATTCTTTTGTTGCCCTCCTCTCCATTGTAGTCTGAATGTCAACGGGTGATGAATCCACATTTCATCATCTTTATTCTATCATTTTGGCCTCAAAAACCCTAGCAAATGCTTGTAAATACCATTAATTTCAGCATCTTAGCATTCATGCATGTGCATGTAAATAGTGTATAAAATACTGTAATTAAAGCCAAAATTATAGAATAAATAAAAGAAAAGAAAAAGAATAAAATATTGTAAATATTTTATGACCCGAAACCCCGAGACCTAGGCATCTTGATGAATAAGTCGACAAGGAATAAAGTAGGGGGAGATAAGGGCCAGAATACAATAAAATTCCCTTTGTTTTTGTTCATTCTTTATTCATTTTGGGACCTATTTTTGGTTCCACTTTTTATACCTCAAACAAATAAACTTTGTACATGAAAGTTGTAGATAATTAAAAATATAAAAATATAAAATTGATTTCATTCAAAAATAATATACAGATAAAAAGTTATGATCTGAATAAAATTCTAGAATGCCAACTTCCCAGACCTGTATCTCCCAAATGAAAACTCCAAATGTACCAAACTCACCTTTAATTGTATATAGTGTAAAATAAGCTATTTAATGGCAGTGGTTTCGCATTTGGCGAAGCTACGGTTTGAAAGTTGAGTTTTGGACCCCTATTGTATACTTGTACAGATTAAAATATTCATTTTATTATTTTTTCATTATTTTTATAATTTAATATTTTTATAATCTTGTAAATATTGTTTATAATAAATATGTACATTAAAATCAGAATAAATACACAAAGAAAACTTAAAATAAAAATACTTTTATATAACTTACGTAGGTATAATACCTATATACATACCTATAGTATTAATGCTTATATTTTATTAAGTATATAAAATACTTCAGAAAAATAAAATAAAAATATTTTTAAGTGTATAAAAATACTTTACAAATTTATAAAATAATAAACGAAAATAAATAAATTAAAATCACGAAATAATAAAATAAAATAATAAAATATATAGATAATATACCTATAAAGGGTATAAAAGGGAACTTGTAAATTAATACCTTATAAAAATAAATAAAAATCACTATAAAATAATTTATAAATTAATAAACATTTTTTTATTTAATAACCTAAGATTACTTAAATCATTTAATATTTTTAATTTAATTTACAAACCTTTTAATTAATTTTTGTCTTTTTGCGGATGACGTGGCCCAATCAGGCCACGCCATCCGTTGACCGGGGGTCAACTCCTTGACCTCAGGTCTGTGACCGCGGGACCTGTGCCTGCACCCATTTTCTCCCATTTTTCTAGGCCGTGCCTTTCACCTTCTTGTGTCGCTTCCTTCTTGCGACTTTTTCCTCGATCGACGGTGATTCACGCCCAAGGTCCACCTTGGGCTGTGGAGCGCTGCATCGAGCTGACACCATCATTCTTTGAGCCCTTGCGTCAACCATCCAAAATACCCCCACTCCGTCCATTGATCCTTGAACCGTTTCTGGCCAACGTCCAGGCCTACAAGTGCCAGCCGTGTGTCTCCGGTGACAGAGGATTGACCCGGTACCTTGTCGAGGTACGGCGTCGGCCTGAAGCGCGTTCCACACCACCTCCGGTGGCCACCGCCGTCGAGGTTCCATCTCGTCCATTCGTGGCTTGAGGTTCTGATTTTTCTTGTGTTTTTCGTGCATTTCCTAATTCTTCTTAGTCGTAGGATCATATCCTCGCATCACGTACGCAAGTTCATCCATTAAATCAACCTTCGCCTCCACCTCGTCGGAGCGTGCTCCGGCGAGTTCGCTTTCTCCGCTCCACCGCATCAGTCCCCCACTGGAGGGTCGCGACACTTTGCCCGCGATCCCCCTAATCTATTATGCAGGTCTAGGCCCTTTCGTAGCACCTGGGGCTCGTTTTGGATGCCGCGCCGAAGTACCTGGAGCTCTTGAGCTTTGGAAGCCTCGCGCGACCCCTCCGATTTCCGGCGGACCTTTTTGGAGCCTCCAGCACCTTTGGACGACCTGTAGGAGCACGCTCGGGCATTTTGGAGCTTCATCAAGCCGCGACGAGGGAAGATCGGAGCTAGGGAAGCTCGCACCTCCGCGAGCTCCTCCCTGTTCTTGCGTCGCCTCTCATCACCATTGGATTAGAGACCACCCCAGTTCAGATCTCGGCTGTTGGATCCCGCAAGTCTTCACCGTCCGATCTATGGTCGGGATCAGATCTGGTCCGTCGAAGCGAAGGGGTATCGGTCGTCCCCGTGAAGATACGTGTCTTAAGTGAGAAGCTCTCCGCCGTCGGATCACCTTAGTCTGGGTATTTTGCTTAGCCATCCAGATACTTTTTTGTATTTCGTAGCAGTGCCTAAACTTTCACTTTCATTTTTAAAATTCTTGTAATTATTGCACTTAAACCCCCGAGCTTCCCATATTTACATAAGGGTCCCCGCCAGGCGCGTGCAAGTCGCACGTGACTTGGCGTTTTTGCAGGAGAGCCCCGGGGAATTTTGTTTATTTAATGTTTAGTCCCAAAACTTTCATACGTAGTATAAACTTTCTGGTCATTTTACAATATAGCCCTCAGACTTTTCGATAATGGCTATCTAGTCCTCGCTAGGTAGCGTGTACACCACGTGCGCCATGGCGTTTTTGCACGCGGGCCCTTGCGAGTTTGGGTATTTTTGATTGGTCCAGGAACTCCTTTATATAGTTGTATATTTTGTGGGAATTTTACATGTAGGCCCCTGAGTTGTTTGCTATTTACAAATATGCCATTGGCCTGCATGTATTTACTTTTTGTTATCTCTATTTTTTGCATGCATCTATAAATCATTAAAAAATCCACAAAAATCATCATAGGTTTTTGTTGCATAATAGTTTCACACCATATTTTTGTATTGCATTTTTATTGCATTTAAATATTTATTAAAAATCAAAAACATGCATTTTCAGCACTATTTGCATTAGAAAATCCATAAAAATTATAAAAACTTTTTGAAAATTTCCAAAAAAATAATATTTTGCTTGTCTTATCATATTTTAGTGTCAGTCCAAAAATCATTAAAAGTTTCAAAACAAAACTCTTAAAAATTAGAAAACCCCTAAAAACTTCATAAAAATCTAAAAAATCCTAGAAAAATCCCAAAAATGCAAACTCAGGTTCTGTAGTTTCCTTATTTTATTATCTTTATTTTAAAATTAGTTTAAGGAATTTTGGGATTGTTTAGTTTTTTTCATCCTCATTGAAATTTCGGCCAGTACCTTTATTCACTGTTTCTTGTATTTTGACTTTTAAAAATACCAAAAACATTCATAAAAATTTACAAAAATCACAAAAACACTCTAAAAATATAAAAAGATCAAAAATATTTTATTTCCTAATTTTTGAGCATTTTTCCTTATTTTTATAAATACCCTAACCTCCTCTTTTCTTATAATATATATAGTTATTCTATTATTGAAAAAATATATATGAAATATAAAAAGAAAATATAAAATCAGAAAATTAAAAATCAAAATACAAAAATATAAAATTAAAAATTAAAACCCCACAAAAAAATAGCATAGATTGACACTTGATCACAATCACACATTTTGTGCACTATCGCCCAATCTATCCTGCTTGCTCCCTGAGTTCGACACTCTACATACTTGCACTATACACATTTCTTGCAGAGTTAAAATAAATTTGACTCCACATTTGTTTTTCATTGCTTGATTAATATTGTTGTGGGTTCATTGTTGACTTTACTTCGGGATTCATTGAGGGTCGCCACAGCGATTGTAGTCCCGCCTTGTGTGGACTATTTAGACCCAGTGAATTCTGGCTAAATCAACGGGGTAGACAAAGTCATCTTCTTCTTAATCTGAGAGGGCGTTGAATTCTTTCTCAAACATGAACTCTTTAAATTGTTCATCCCTCCGTACACTCTCGGTTTTCCTATCCTTCAACCCGTCCAAGCTGGCCTTCACATTGTCCCTCACATCTTTGTCCCAGCGCGCACACTTGGCAATATTTTTGTTGTTGCCAACAAGATGTTGCTTTATCCTTGTGATTCCCCCTCCTCCCAACTTCTTCCCACAAAAATTGCATTGCGGTTTCGCTTTGTTTCCATCAAGAGCGGAGGCATACCTCCAACCAATGTCCCCACTGAAATCCCCCCTCTAATCCTTAGTACTATCAATCTTGATCCAAAATGTGCCATTATGATGATCACTGAAACCTATAAGAAAATTGAAAATGATCATTCATGAGCGATACAATGCGAACAATTAAGAATTAGCTAATTATTTTATGTTTTAGTTTTTGAAATTAATATATTTTAATTTTTCTAATACCTAATATTCACAAAGTCGTAAAATCTTGGTGTTTGAAATTGAAAGTATACTATTAATATTTAGATTTTCACAGAAAAACACCTTACATCTATACATTGGGTCTAAGATCTAACAATTAGGGGATCGTTTACGAGAAAAATCACGTAAGAGATACAAACATGTAAAATAATGAAGAGATCTAATGTTTAATTTTCAGAATTATTCAATTTTAAAATTTTATTTACTAAAAAAATCCAAAACATGTTTTCTATGTCCAAAACTTAAGATTTGAGTTTTCCATAGATCTCATAAATTATTTCCAAAGTGCGCTTTACTGCATGTTATACACGAGATCTGAGTATTTACATTCATAACGCATCATTATTGTAAATTAAAACACAAAATCCATAATTTTGGTCTACAAAAATCATGCTACATATTCAAAATCTCTCAAAAAAACACCACACCAAGAGATAACACCATCTTAGGAACAAAAACCCTAAAAAATGAAGAAATTGATGAAGATTGGATCAATTTTGGCTTATCTTGAAGAAAAGGGTTAAACAAGAACTTGGAGGACCTTGGAGAACTAAAGCAGTTGAGTGCCTGTTGAAGTGGAAAATTTTTTACTAACATTTCGATCCATCTCAATAAAATGCAGATTTTTTAATAAAGATTCGCTTTTTTGGGCGAGATGGCAAGATGACCCGAAATATCGTCTATATTTCACAAGATTTCGTACGAAATCCGAGAAATCGATAAGTATATGGGTTTCTATATATCGAGTCCGTCGAAATCGAAATTTCCAAGAAATTTCACCGAAATTTCACGAGATTTAGTACCTTGGTGAAAATCAATTGGTGCTTGTGAATGATAGAGTGGTCAGGTGCAAACTCATCGATAAAAGGTACAGGATCATGCTCCCTATCATGATCTCCATCCTCTGCTCCATGTGTCAGTATCTCCTCATGTGGAACACCAAACTGAGGCTGCTGAACCTCTACAGACTGAGGTTGCTCATATCAAGTTCCATGTTGAGATGGATGGTAGGTGAGATCAGAGAGCTCCTCGAATCGTATTTTGATATTAGTCTGGATATCGGCAATCTCCAGCTACCGAGCCAATATCCGGTCCTGTTGGATTCCCATAGAAGTCTGCTACTGGAGGTCGGTGAGTGCAATCAGGATACGTTCCAAGAGATCTGCCATTTCCTGGCCAGCTCTAGACATCATGGTTATGCACACTTTTGTAAAAGTCGACCGACTAGGCCGATTAATCAGCCCAACTAGTCAAGTTGGAGGGTAGCTGACTCGACTAGGCCTAGTCAGCCATTAGTCGATCAACCTGACTAATCAAGCTGACTACTCAGTCGACTTTTACATAGAGATTTTTTATTTTTTTCTATTGATGCAAACTTATTCTAATATGCTCAACGTTATATTTAAAGACAACTACTTCTTTTATTTCACTATGATAGTATAGAAAATGTACAAATCAAGGTAAATATATAAGAATATGTGTATAAAAATTGAGTTATATATTTAAAAGAATTTAAAAACTCAAGATCTACTAATGACCAACTAAATCTGATTAGTCTCTCGACTGTCGATTCCTTAGTCAGTGAACACGCCGATCGAGTATCGACTACCACTTCCTGCAACCTTGGTTCTACATGAGAACCATTATCATTAGTCATAATAATTGATGTTAGCTGACATTACTAACTATGCTTTTCTCTTCTTGGGATACTATATGAAAATTAATTGCAAATGGTGACATATGTGTTTATTGTATCTGAATGTCATATTTCCCTTTCGGACTCACGATAAGTCGGATGATTGTCGTTATCCGAGAACTTAATGCGATTGGAATTGTAATACTGTGTGTAGCGGGGTACCACTGATATGTACTATGATGCCTACAGATCCGAGTTACCAGTTTACACGACATTCACAACATTACATTCGCTACTGATCACAGTAAGTTACCGAAAAAGGGGGAAATTTTTCACGATTCGAATGACATTCTCAATTGAATAATAACAACCACATAACTAAAAAGTATCACAAAAAGTTTTTTGCATTAACTTCAATAAAAGTTACATGTAACAAAAGAAAATTTGCATTATGTACATGTATCCTAAAATGTAACAGAAGAGACATAAATAAACACATAAAAGATTTTACATTGTCCTCGACAAAAGCTATAATGTATTGTCGAATAGTACTGTGGAAGCTCGGGTCCTGTTATTAGACTACAGAGATGTAGGTGCTTTACTTGCCATTTATTTAGGGAGAAAAGAATGTCAACAAAAGTTGAGTACACACTTAATTTATCAAAATAATAGGCATTTCAGTGGTTTCAAAAGAAAGCAAGTAGATAGGACTTTGACATTTAAAATTAACTTGCTTCTTGCACAGAAAGTTGGTTTTCAAGTTGTTCTAAATGTAAATTCTCTTGTTTACCCACCATACCTTAACTACCCATATTTGATCTTTTAATTTATTGATTATATGATCCATATTTAGGTTATCACTTTTTTATCACTTATAACTCATGTTGACAGATCTTGGGATTGTAGATGATGAGTTTATGATCTGATCTATATTTTTGTCTAGTTTCTCAAGCCAAGTGGCTAACATGTGGTCTAAGTGTGACCTCACACTATGACTCTAAGACGTGAAGAATACCTTAGGGTTGGGGTGCCTCCGTAGGCATGCGGTGGAGTATAATGCATCCTAACTAAGTTCCCAACACGTCCACTAGCTTCTCCTAACATCCATAGTTATAGTTCTAAATTTTGATTAAATGTCGATGATTAATGATTGATGATGATTGATGATTTCCGACTCACGATATTTTCTTTGCCAGACTTACTGGTGGAACAGTAACAACCTTAAGAATAGTACCAACTCAACTATAACCAAACTCAACTGTAGCCAAACTCAATTGTAATTAACCTCAAATCCAATTGGCAACGATCTTTTCTTCACAAGGATCTACTAGCGGAATACTAATCAAAACTCAAGCGGTGAGGAAGCCTCCTAAGAGACTCTTATGTCTCGTCCTCCTAGTGGAAGTGTGGTTCAGGAGAGGGCTAGGAACACACTCCCAACTACGCCCCAGAGACGAGTGAGTGAGACTCTCCAGACTGAGTCACTCTAAATGGGCCCAACCACTATGAGCAAATGAGCTCATAAAGAAAAACTAAGGTCCTCTAGCCTAGGAACCCTATAGGACAAGGGTCAGTGGAATTGGTCAAAAAGAAAGCCTTCGGATCCCAACGAGGTGTAAACTCCAAAAATCGAGAAAGACTAGGATCCTAGACTCGTACACTAGGTGGTCACCATCTTAAATGGGCTTCCTATCTCCCTCCAAGCTAAGGGTAACCGCACTCTCGCACAGTCAGGTGTAAGGGTCACCATGACCGGCACATTTGCTACCATCACTGATTCACCACCACTTACTTGATTCATCAATTCTTCCTCAATCTCTTCTATGATCAACTTTACAAATCTAGATATTCTGTCATATTAATGATATATAGTTGGTAGATTATATTAATGAACTAATTTATGCGGATTATTAATCATAATAATCTTAGTAACCATTTGTTGGTTTCATAAGTGAAGGGTATTACTATTCTAATGATTGTATTTCAAACGCTTTCTATAAGGTTATGAAACTTAGACAAAATATTGATCTAATTTTTTATAAGTCACTCGTATAATAATATTACAATGCTCTCATTTTTCAAATCATGAGTTTAAAGGATGTTCATTAAATATGGACTCAAGTTTATATTAATGCTAAATTGTCGACTTTTCTTATTTAAAATTTTAAGAAGCAACTCATAGTAGCAAAATCAAATTTCTCAATTCAAAACTTTTTTTAAACTAAAATTTTAAGCGGTAAATAACAGTAGCAAAGTATTAAAACTTTCAATTTTAATTTTTCTAACCTAAAGTTTAAGCATCAAGTCACAGTAGTATAGAATTAAATTTCTAAATTCAAATTTTTTTTATAAACAAAAAATTTAAGCAGCTCACAGTAGCAATAGCAGCAGGGAATTAAAGTTCCCAATTCTATTTTTTTAAACTAAAATATTAAGCAACTCACAATAGCAGTAGCAGAGAATTAAATTTCTCAATTCGATTTTTTTAAAACTAAAATTTTAAGCAATATCTTGGAGTAACAATAGAGAATAAAATTTCTCAATTCAAAACTCTTTTTAAACTAAAAAGTTTTAAACAGTAGCTCACAATTGCAGCATAGAATAAAATTTCTCAATTCAAAACTTTTTGTAAGCTAAAACTTTTAAGCAGTAGCTAACAGTAGCAGAGAATTAAAATTTTTCAATTTGAATATTTTTTTCCAAAATAAAATTTATTCAATTATTGTTTTAAAAGTAAAATTTAAACAGTAACCGGCAATAGCAGAGTATTAGAATTTCTCAATTTGAATATTTTTAAACTAAGATTTTAAAGCAAAAACTAATAATAGCTAACAGATTTAAATTCCTCCATTCAATTATTATTTTTAAAACTAAAATTTAAACGGTAACCCACAATAATAGAGAATTAGATTTAATTTCAAATTTTTTTAATTAAAATTTAAACCGTATCTCATAATATGAGAGAATTGAATTTCTCAAAATTTTAAACTAAAAATTTAAATAGTAAATGATATCATAAACAATAGCAGAAAAGATGTAATATGAAAGCCTATTTCTTAGTAAAATTATTAACCAAAACAGTAGTAATGCATGCATACTATTATAGATAATATTCTAAATTTGCATCCTTATTAAATTTAGACCAGGAGCAAAATTTATTTGGATAGAAATAAGATGTGTGTAAGGGCATAAATGGCAGCAAGAGAAGGTATGAGTGTACCTTTGTATATCTCAAAATTTGGACATCAACTACATGCAGCAATTCCTTGAATTTGGAGCAGAGATGGTTGCCCCATAACAAAAAGCAGCAGCTCTAGTAGCTGCTTGGAGGCTCCAAGGGATCTTGCACCGCTACTATGGTGGCAGTCTCCAGCTGTTGTAGCAGCAGCTGCCTTGGGCAGCATAGCATCAACAACTCAGATGTTGGGCTTCTTTGGGCAGCAGCTTGCAGCTGCAAGAAGATGAGGGAGATGGCCTCTCTTTCGACTGGAAAAGAAAGATAAAATTTTAGGTAAAAGTAAGGAAAATTAAAGGGGAGGACTGATACAAATAAGGAGAGTGGGTTGTCACCCATTGTCAAATGGAGGGAGAGAGAATCCAAGTGAAGAAGAGGAGAAAGAGCCAAGTGTTTGGATGGAATTGATTTGAAATAAATATTTTTTTACTTTTTTAAAATATTTATTTCTCTCTTATATATAATATCAAAGTTATCAGTATTTGCACCTCGAATCTCCGATTCAAATATACGATGTCATGTTCCGACCATCTCGGAATGATGATTAAAATGAGTATAATATTCATATACTTTTGATCTGAGATGGATTCAGAGATTATGGGGATATTATTTTGATTCATAATTAAATTTATATGATTTAAATGATCAAATGACCTCTGATCGACGAACAATCGATTTCATTGGTCTTATTTTGTTGAATCGAATTTTATAATAGTCTCAATTTGTTTTGCGGTTTTGTATTTTACGTCACAGCTTTTCCGATGGTACGCTTTACGATGCGATCAACTTTTGATCGATTACGTTCGAATGAATTTTGATTTACAATCTATGGATTGATTTGCAATTTATTCAATATTAATTGGTTAATGATCACGCAAACCATTAATCCAGTCGGATTTGGGTCATTCAAATCCGGATGTCACAATAATACCCATTTTGAAAAATTTTGTCAAAATTAGGGGGGGTATAACAAACTTTTTAAAATTTTAGAAACTTTTTCTAAAGTGACAATTTTGACTAGTGAACTTAAAAAATGACTAGCTACTTTTCTGTGAGAGAACTACGGTCTCCCTTAGCAAATTGGGTGGTTAAAGAGCAATACAAAAGGCACTGTCCTGAAGTAACATGGGTAGTCATTCTACGATCCATACTTACACCCATACTGATTGAAAGTAGATGTAAGTAGTTATATGAGTTCAAGCCAGTCATTATTTACTATCAAAAAAAACTAATCCCTGACACCCTCACTTTATGAGAGACTTGTGTATTCCAGACTACTTGGTTTAGAGTGACACTTGAGTCTGAGTCGGATCACTCTTGTTCATTCGGGTATGAGTACTTTATTACCCAACATCCCTAGTTAGAAGATATATGTGCTATATTGCATATAGAGTCTCAAAAAGCTCAAAGGAAAATGCCCAGCACAACACTTGCACGATGACATAATCTTTGTGATGGGTCAATGTTTCTCTTGAGGAACTAGGATAAGAGGTTTGAGTTCAGACCTAATTCTTGAGGATGGGACTTGATTGAGGATCAGTTCATGAAACCTGAGTGTCAGCACAAAAAACTGGTATTGGGATAAGGTTCATGTAATATTATTGACTTAACCTAGGTTCCAGTGTGCATAAAAAATCTTTAAAATGTGGATCACCTTGCACCAACTTGGTAAAAGCAGTGGAGATAGCCATACCAATACAATTACAAAATTTTAAAGAACAAGCTCAAAGTTTTAAAGGAAAATTTCCACAAAAGAGCTGAATAACTGGCAAGCGCTCCCAACCTTTTCAAAGTGTCCACTTGGACCAAAGTTATTAGGCCATAGGAGTCGGGCTAGCACCCAAAAAGGGATATGCATCGTAAATGCTACAAGTCTGGGTATCGAATGTATAATAGATACTCAAAAGAGACACCCGGTGTATTCCAAGAAAAAAAGTATATATGACTCCAAAAACTCTTGACGGATATGATGATTTGCAACCAAAAATACATGTGTGTGTAATAAAGCACTCAAGAGATCCTTGTTCCAATGAGAGGAGAAAAAAATTGACACAATCCTACTTCCTCCATACTTGGCCTGATCATAATTACACTTTCAAGTCTTATAACTAAAGAGATGGTGAATTAATTGAAAACTAGGTCATTGGACCAAAGCTTAGAATTGGAACCTTAAGAGAGCCTCTTAGACTAAGGCTTTGGAGAAGCAAAGACTCTATGCAGGAAAATGGAATCAACACATTAAAGTCATACATGATATACATATATATATCCAAGGAGAGTATAATAATTGGAAAGGTTGAGTTTCTTTTTTGATGAGACTTGGTTAGACTTAGATTTAAGGACTCACCTGAAACATGTGGGCTGGTCTCCAAGTCATGTATGTGCACATGCACAGTAGGGGAATCAACCTTCCAATCTATTAAAAATTGTTTGGAGACAAACAAAGATCTAAGTATAGGGGTATGATGAATCTATGATTCATCTACTATATATGAAGTCTTTAGCAAAATCTACTTAACAAATCACTAATTAAAACCCATGAAAAATTAACTTTCACTAATAGTGCATGAAATTAAGGTTAAATTATGTAATTAAGTAATCATATTTTTTACCATAAGTGATCATATTTTTATGTACAAAAATTAAGTATTTTGACTTATTTTATCTTATTTGATTTTATTTCATCTTTTTCTAAACTTATAAAAATCCCTAAAAAACATATTAATGTTGTATATTATATACATACTAATAGACTAATCTAATTAAAAATACAAAAAAATACAAAACATAAATTTATAAGGGTTTAATTGGTAGTTAATCTTTATACAAAAATACTTTTTGTACAGATGAACTCTTTTGCTTTTTACTCTTCATGAAAGTTGAAGATCTCATTGAGATATATAATTTTCATGTTTTACTTTTTTATTTAAAGCTTGTAAATATTTCTTTATTATTTTTCTTTCTTTTTATCATTTTTTAATTTTCTTATTGGGGCCAAGTTGGTGCGTCTAGATCCATTCACATGGCCCGGCCCTTTGATGACACATACCTCCATCAAAGTTGTTGGATCCCAGATCCAATGGCTCTCGCTCGCCTTCCACCTCTAGAAACAGTCTGCCCCATTGTTATACCTCGCCAAACCCCTAACTTCTCCCTTAGATGCCCTCTTCATTTTGTCTTCATTCGCAATGACTTCAATCTGCATGAAACGCCTGCATGATCGAGACCTTCGCCAACCATTCAATTCGCCTCCTCCTTGCCATTACACCTCATATCCCCCCTCTATAAAATTACCTCCTATCCTCCCTCTATAATCTCACCTCCATCACCTTCAGTCCAGGGTATCCACCATCTGCAAGAACTTCTTCTCCAGCCTGAACTTTCTCACTAGGTGACAACACATGCTAGAAGGCCTCGCCGGTGAGGTAGAGATGAAGACCTAGGTGTTATCCGCGACCGATCCTTTTAGCAATGTAGCAACTCCGTTCAGCTGCAAAGCTCGAACTCTACCTTACTAGAGCTCTTGAGAGGACATCCAGGAACCTCATCTCCTCCCCAAGAGAACCACTCTGAACCTCTCCTTTCCCTGAACCTCCAACATCTATTCCAACCCCGATCTTCATCGTTGCCCACTCAGGTATTTCCTCTATCACCTCCCCTCTCATATTTCTCCAATTTATCTCGCACATACACACCCATCTCTGACCCTCTTGAGAGTCTACTCACCTCCCTTCAGATCAGCGATATTCGCCAACACACACCTTGCCACTTATCCCTTCTTCATAACCTCCTCCACCCAGCTCTGCCTCCAGGTCTTGCACGGACCTGAAGCCCCAGGTCTGCACCTCCTCCCATGTGATTCAGGCCTCCAGAGCACTACCATCGACTCGCACTAGAATTATATCCATGTCGACCTTGCCACCTTCATTGATCGGTATCCTCCTCCACCTATGACGAGCATGCACCGCCACACCACCTCGACGACTGCTTCAACTCCATAGACGACCTAGCATCTTCGCCAACACGTTCTCGAGCTACCATGACCCTTATCTAGCCATCAGATCCTGGGAGGAGCTCGAGAAGCCTTGCTGGAGTCCTGCCCATTGCGCCACCACCTACGGAGAATTGCGTACGACAATTCTCCCTCGATGCTCTCGCCCCTCGCCTTCCCTGCATTGATATTCCTCCCATGTGCCCTCTCCCTCCCACCATGTGACCTTCCTCTTCAACTGCATACCCCGCAAGAGATGGTCGGGCCCCTCCTCTTCGTTATCGTCGTTGCATGTGCTCATTCTTTGACCATCCTTGATTGAAATCTCTGGCTTGCACGGCTTTAATTGAGCTTTCAATGGGGTGGATGGGGAAGGTATGGATTTACTCCTCTCTGTTAAACTCTTATCCTATAGGCCTGCCGTCCTTGGCTTTCTTGAGCTGACCACTCGGCCATGGCTTCGGACGAGGGTTCTAGGTTTTCTACCCTAATGAAGGCCTAGAAGAGGCCATTTGCGAGTCCTCATGATCGGATTTGAATTGTCCCTGGTGATTTGTTCTTCCTCGTTGTGTATGTGCATATCTCATCGTTTTTGTGGGCTTTGTGGCATGCGAGGTACTCCCAATTTTTCGGACTTGGTTTTTATTTCATATACCTCCAACATACTCACTCGATGCTGGTTGATTTGTGATGCATTCTTAACGATGGCTTTCTTGCTTGTTCGATCCATGGATTTCTTCATGTTTGTTCGATCCATGGATTCTCGTGTTTTCATGCGCCATTTCGATCTTATCTGTGTCGCTAATCAGTAGTTCCCTTTTATGATGATGCTTGAGATGAATTAACTGTGACTGCTTAAATTAACCCAACAATTGCTTGGTCACTGCTATATAGCCTTTAGTAGCCTGGTTATTCCTACATTGCTTTGGTTCTTGATATATAGCTTGGTTTTTTCTTTGACTTTTGAATGCTGAATTAAAAGGTTTGCACTATAAAGCTATAGAATTGAGTTTAAATGATTAGTTTAAAATGTTTGCATAATACACACTTGCAATATAAAGTTTAAATTTTAAAATGTTTAAGTTCTATAACACTGTGTTGGAATGATATATTGTTTAAATTCTTTACAAAAGTTGGTCTAATGTTGTTTTAGATGACATACAATTTTGTTTAAGTGTCGTTACATAGGTGTTGTTTACCAATATCAATGTTGTTGCATTGTTGTTCCGGTCTAATATAAATGCACAATATTATTGTTAATGCTTCCTATATGATTTTTGAGTTGGGCCTTAATTGTATCATGCTTTTTATGGTGTTGCTTGGGATCATGTCTTTGACTTATATATTATGATACTGTTACTTTTGCCAGTTTGATATGCAGTTGCTTACAACGTATATAGCTTTACTACATTTGGCTCTTGTGTTTGGCTCTTGCTACTTTAAATCAAGTTGTGGTTGTTGATGCTCAGTTGGGAGCTATGCTCTTCCAGCACTTCATGGCATAGCTTTGTTGCTGCTAAATATTCTTTTTTCTTTATATACAATTGCATTTTGTTTCATCTAGTTTGCTTTGTCAGTAAATCAATAGATTTTTTTTTGAGAAGAAAGAGGGTGAGATCCCGAGCTGGGATTCACCGCCAGTAAATCAATAGATGATCTTGCATACTCGTTCTCAATGTCCTTTAGCTTGATTGAAGACACCCATGCTTACTGTTATAGATGGCCACCAGCTTTTGTTAAGATATGTCGCTTTAGATGCAGATGGATTATGTGATTTTTGAGATAGGTCTTATTTGTGTCATACACTAAACCAATTGAGAAGAGACCGAGCGGTACTGGGTTTAACAGCCACTATGTTGGAGAGGTTGGTCCAACCCTTGCTACTGCAGGTAGATACACGGCTAACTAAGTGCACGGTTTATGTCTTTATTTATCTTTCTTTTTGAGTGGATGGAGTATGACGATGATTAATAATTTTGTTGGTTTGCAGCATGGATTCACGGTGAGATGACCTTCCCACACCGAACGTGATGATGAAACCCACATATGACAACAGGCGTGAGGATGCCAACCAAAATTGGATGAGCAGCTACCACAGTGGCATGGCTTAACTGATGGTTACATCTCCAGTCGTTGCATGATGATTTGACAATCTGAACGGATTTTTTTCCGATTTTTTTCTCAAAAATCTTCTCTATGATTGAAGCCTACCTTTGAATAAGGATTTATTGATGTTGACAAGTACTAATTTTTTCACAACCTTGTGGCATCAATTCTTAATATATATATATATATATATATATATATATATGATTTCATTCTTACGATGTGATAAGACAAAGAGTCGCGGTCATTGTTATTATTGCCCAACTGTGGCAATATTGGCTTATGAAGTCTTTCGGAAGCATGAAGATGCGGAGGATCGCCTTTTGTACATATGCCCTCGGGATGTGAGTAAAGTTATTTATTTGATCTTTCATAAACCGACCTTTTAACTGACAAAATTTATAAATGTACACCTTTCAAAAGACATGCAGATTTAGGGTTAAGGCTTCCTCATTAGACTGACCAACGATGGAGTCATTGACTGCAGAGACGCTCTTCCTTGTGAGCATTATCAGTGGCATTGAGTTCACGGATTATTTTCACTAGGAGAAATTGGAGAAAACAGAGCATTGTTGCGGGAGAGGGAGCGACATATAAGGCATCTGACTAGCGGATCAACATCAACAAGTGACATCGTCGATGAGCCGGTGCGTGACAAGCATATGTGGTTATGTAGTTTTATTATTTAAGATTGTAAGGTCGACTCATTTATATAAATATTGATTGATATATGATGTTCAAATGAATTGGCAAATCAGGTGTTATAAAACAAGTTCCGAACTATGATACATGAGCTTGCAGTTAAACTTATTTAACAAAAATAAAATAAATACACAACAAGTTTAACTAACTTTCAAACCTTATTCTACTACCGAACAGAGAATAACCCTTATTCCACCTTATTCCATCTTATTCCACCTTATTCCTATCCTCCAGCTGAACAAAAACAATACCAAATTCCAACTTATTCCACCTCTCTTATTCCACCATAATCCCCTACCGAACGGGCCCTAATTTTCCAACATGTAATCAACAACCATCAATTGAAGGAAATCCCCTCAATTTGTTATCCTCTCAATCGCAATCCCAATTAAGGATGCAAACACATGGATACAGATATAGGTGTTCTCATATCCTGATCTATTTTAAATACGAATACATATGCGGATACATATATTGACGGACATAAAACCTATGATACCATATCTCTAAAAACGGATACGGATGCTTGATCGCATATGAATAATATTATACACTCTATATATTGGCTTAAATATGCATGGGTTGGAATGAATATACATTGTATAAATATATAAAATATGCTTATATCATAATATTTATATAAAATATTGTGAAAGAATACAAAATTATGTTATATACAGTTCAAATTAAATCTACAATTACATTTATATATGAAAACCATTACAACAAAATTCGGATCGTTATTATATAATATAGATATATAATTCATTGTGAAATTATTTTTTATACTTGAAATTAACAACAGATATAATATACTTCATTGTATCTTTACAATAGTCTATATATCAACGTTATCCGTTGCTATTTTCAAGTTTTAACCAACCACTAATTTTAAAGTTATTTTAACTAATAGTAGCACGGGGAGAGAGAGAGAGGCACATGTGCTACACGTAAGCATATTGCACACGTGATGACGGGGACAAACGTCCCCTCTTTATTATAAGTTAAATAGAACGGATGAGAACACGTAGACATAATTCGTCGCCAACCCTGCAATCATCCACAATTTTATTTTTCTATGCAGAAGGCATAGATAGGAACGTCGGAAGTTCCTTTCTTCTTATCTCAAGGAATGTTACATTTTTTGAGATCGAAAAGTAGATATTTTGCTTTTGGAGGTGTAGCATGATCTTGTGCCGAACCTAATTCGTTTCATCAGTTACGGGAATGGTGTTCATGGGAACATTGCATGAATTCCCCGACTTGCATATCTCCAGCCGCTTGCATTCCCCGACTTGAACCCGTCCACCATCTTGATCATGATCTACGTACAAACTGAACGAAATCTGAGTATTGTAGCTTCCACGTTAACTCGGAATGTATTCAAGGAATGAATTAAAAGTAGTTCACAATAAAGCAGGTTGACAGAACAAAAAGGAAATGCAAAAAAATCTGAGTATAAATACTGGTATACAACAATGACACGGCATATAGCAGTCTAAAAAGAATGGGTTTGCTTCCAAAACATCAAAACGATGACAGTTTGAATAAACCTGAATGCCAGAGCTATCACATTTTCATCCATGAAAACAAAAGAAATAATGCGCCTGCAGATTTATCTTGCGCACTGACGTGAAAAGTTCAATCATCAAGCTCAATGATCTTCACGACGGACGCATCCCCCACTTTTTGGCACACCACCACGCGGTCGTGTGTTTTGATCACACCGGAGGCCTTACCGTGGTCAAGAGCAACCTTCAGGACTGACTCATTTGTTGCACCACCTGTGGATTCCGCCTGGTTTAGGAAAGGGCAAACACATTGCATCAGACACCATTGGTTGACAAAGAAAAGGATCAAGAAAAACTACATAATGAGTGGTTATCAGTTGGAAGTTAGGTTTTAAAAATCAAACCGGACATCAAACCAGTCAGGTATCGGTTTTGAAAATTTATTGCCGACCAATGAAACCCGACCAGCCAAACCGGTGATGATATCAACATTCCATAAAAAGTGGAAAAAATTGAACCATTAGATTGTCAGGTTGGCTCGTATACCGGAAGGGTAGTAGAGGATTATGTCGTAAAGTGCTAAAAAAATGTGGTAAGCAAAATATACAAAGAAAAAAAAGATGAAGAGATGATGGTGGGCTTCGTGACCAGCTTCCAGAACATTACGAGAAAAGAAAATTCGAAGCCCTGAATCAACTGGTTTTCTATAGATCACCAAGCTTTTGCACAAGTTCAATCAACAAAAGAAACCTTTCCTGTTTCAGAAGATTTGACACTTAACAGAGTTAGTTGAGTTGGAGTAAGCTCTTTTAAAAGGGTCAGTAAAATGGGTAAGCCTTTTATTGACAGTAGGTATAATCCTGGTTAAGTGGTCGGAATGTCAAATGTGATATGATAAGATTTTTTTGCTTGTTATATTGATTTTATTTATGATTAAATTATATTTTTGATATTGATGTACCCACAATCAAACATAGGTTGCCTACCTAAATGATCCTAAACCATTTAGCAATAGAAGATTGCATAAATACATAACACCAATCAATACACTTACAGGATGGCGTGGGTCTGCAAGCATTGGAAATAGACCTCGAACTATAAGCGACTGCCTTGCCTAGCAAAGCAAAAGAAACCAAAAGATAGTCAAAAAAGATTAGTTACAAAAGCTAAACAGGATTAAGACACGTAGAAGCAAAACAAAACACCATTCAGAAAAAAACAATCACTACTTACTTCAAAAGCACCCGTGAAACTCCAGCGAAGCTGGTTTGTTTTTAGTCTGGGGATCACAACAGACAACACTGGCATTGTGGGCCTATATTTGGCGATCAATCTACATCAATAAGACACAACAGTCTTGTTATTCCATGATCAATACGATTGGAAAGTAAGGTCAATTTGGATGGTGAATTGGATGAATATGTGAATCATAGAGAACCTTGCTGCTCGTCCAGATGACGTGAAGACTATAATAACAGATGCTTTTACTTTAATGGCCGCACGTACCTTCATTGAAGAAAAAGATTTAGAGTTGCATGCTGAATTAATGGAGAAGGCGCAAAAATTCAAGAAGTCAATTGTGAACCAACCGCAGATGAGGCTATTGACTCCAGGTGACTCATAGGTTCTCCAACATATCTTGCAGCTTTTTTGAAGTAAATATCTTGATTGAATACCTTTTCAGCCTACATATAGACCCATTGGAGAAAAGGACAATATGATAACTTGCCGTTAACATATAAATTGGTTACTCTAAGACAAAGATAAATACATATTATGCATAAGAAATGAGAACTCAGTTCAAATTATAAATATGTTATTGCAAATCCCTGATTGATTACTTTTATTATATTTATAGCAAATGCCAGAAGAAGACAGAACAGAAGCACAAGCATGCAGAAGAAAGTTGTAGGTGAAATATGAGCCTTTCAAGAGTTGAGAGAAGCGGCAAGTAGCGCAGTATTTATTGGCTTCATCCATAGTACATAGTCAAGTCCATGAGAAAAGCACAGTAACATGAATAAGTAGAAATCATATTATATAGTTGATAAGGAAACCAAATCATCAAAATACTGATTTTAGGAAAACAAATAGAAAATGCAAACCTCTGCACAAATTTTCCCCACAATAGAAATCGTTTCCACAGGATATAATCCACGAAGAGTTTCCGCACCCAAAAGAATGGCATCACTTCCTGTTTGCAAATTTGAAGCAAATGAGCATAAGATTCACAACTTTTTGGATGTGAACTTCCAAGATTTAGAGGATGATAAGGAATTTCAGAGCATTTTAATTGCAATCATAACCATGTGATATAGCATACCATCTAATACTGCATTAGCCACATCGGTAGCCTCTGCACGAGTAGGTCTCAAGTTATCAGTCATGCTGTCCACAACACGAGTGACCACTGCAGGCTTGCCAGCCATGTTGCACTTGTATAGAGCAGCTTTTTGAAACAGGAATACCTACATATGTTTTTGGGCAACTATTTTATCCTTGATAAAGTCGAACAGATGTATCCACGATAAACTTTTTTTGCAGATACGATTTACAGAAATAAAAGCTTAAAATAAAAGAATATTAAATCAATGCAAATATTGCAAGAACATCGAGAGGATGATTAAGGAACAGCCTTATTCAACAGATAAGCACATTATCATGCAGTCTCCAAATGCCGTTTTGACAAATATGTATGTGTGCATCTGAAGAGAAATTTGCTTCAGAATACTCAAACTGTTGCTAAGATGCTCTTGCAATGTATTTCCATGGTCAAACCTTTCTAAAATGCTAAGCTTAGTACCACTAACTACAAATCTTCATCGTTTCTTTTTTGAAGAATATGTATCATTTAAAGTCTTAGATTGCAAAATATTTCTTTTATGGAGTACTGTCTATGTCATACAAACCACCAAAGCTGATAAAAAAATACTCTACCATCAAGTCAATAATCAGATGCTCTCGTTTTGAGTTGACAAAAAGCTGATGGTTCTCTTAAAGTAAGTGTCTAAGATTAAGAATTGAAAGAAATAAGACAAATCAGTGGCCAAAAATGCTGCATGCTTAATCAAATCATATTGTCTAATGTTTTTAATCAAATCAGCATTCCCTATCAAACTGCTGATTTCAATATGCTGTAAGTAGCATATACTACTAAGCATCAGACAAGAATTCAAACATGCTCAAGAAATTTAGCAATAGAACATGATGAAACTAATTGCAACTCAGGAGACATATGACTGAAATTTCTGAAGGATCAATCTTATTTAAGCTCGGTCAATGAAGCAACAATGGCACACTGCCCACCACCAAAAAATGAGTATAAATTGTTAATGCGCTAATCAAAACAATTTACCTTCTCTGGTGGGAGATCAATTCCAAGATTTCCTCGTGAAAGTATAATGCCATTGGCTTCTTCCAGGATCTCATCAAAATGAGTCAAACCCTGAGGAGATTATATATGAGAAAGCAGTCACAATAGTACGAGTAACCTCAACAGAAATGGGGCATCACCTCAATATTCTCAATTTTTGCAAATATCTGTGTCTGATTGAGGCTACCCAGCTTCGAGAGAAATTCGCGTGCCTGGATAAGTTGAAACTTCAGATACCATCATTTAATGAATTTAAAAATGAATGGGAAAGGGATTTCATCACAATAAGATTAATTTATGAATATTTGCATACAAATTAATTGCATAATTTAACAAAGGTAGTTATGTCGCGGTGATATCCTTACTTGACGGACATCTTCTGCGTGTCTGGTATAAGACAGAGAGAGGAAATCAATGTTGTTTCGAACACCCCATTTACTTATCACCTGAATTGGTCAACAAACAGAAAGCCATTCAATAAAATCAGAAAATATTGCAACAACTGATATTTGGAACCAGTCAGCTTTTCAGAAATAGTTCATTATATGGTTGAATCACTGCTGCCGGACAATTAGAACATCAACTGACATTTACAAGAATAACTCAGCTTTGAAGGAAGAACTCGTTCTATAGGCATGCCTCCAAGCATTTCATCTCCAACCCAAGAATGGGTGTACATGGATATTGTTGGGAAAAATAAGAGAGTTGTTTATTCCATACGCCCTAGGCTCTCTTATATAGGAGAGTAGCCTATGGGTAAAATACATAAAGAGTCCAACGGGAAAAAGAAAATACGAAAAGGTACAAAAGAGAATAACATATATCTCTACACTCCCTCTCAAGGTGGAGCATAGATGTCAATCATGCTCAGCTTGGACGAACACTTCTGGAACGGCCCTCGAAGTAACGCCTTGGTAAAGATGTCTGCAGTTTGGTCCCATGAGCTACCATGAGATGTAGAAATAAACCCCTTCTGAATCATATCTTGTATGAAGTAACAATCAACCTCAATGTGCTTGATTCGTTCATGAAATACTGGATTATTTGCAATGAATAGAGCAGCTTGATTGTCACATTCTAGAGTCATAGGAAGAGGGACTTTTATATATAAATCTGTAAGCACAGCCTTCACCCACATCATTTCTGTACTGACCTGGGCCATAGCCCTATATTCAGACTCAGCACTAGATCTTGCTACAACCGTTTGCTTCTTGCTTCTCCATGAGACCAGAGAGTCTCCGACATACACAACAAATCCAGTGGTGGACTTCCTATCCTTAGGACATCCTGCGTAATCTGCATCTGCACATGCTGAGATAGTAATCTCCTTGTCTTTCTTAAACAGCAGACCTACACCTGGAGATGACTTAAGGTACCTGAGTATCATATATATAGCATCCATATGTACCTGACGTGGTTGCTCCATGAACTGGCTCACCGACTCACAGCAAAGGAGATATCAGGTATGGTAATAGTAACATAGAGAAGCTTGCCCACTAGTTCTCTGTATCTTCTCCTATCCACCTCATCAGTGTCATCATCATATAATTTCATACTGGGATCCATGGGTGTAGTGGCAGGTCGGCAACCAAGCATTCTTGTTTTACTCAACAGGTCAGTGACATATTTCCTCTGGGTCATTACCAGCCCATGAGGATTTCTGGCAAATTCCAGTCCCAGAAAATATCTAAGAACTCCAAGGTCCTTGGTGACAAATTCACGACCCAGCATTTCGTTCGCCCTCTGAATTCCATGTCCATCATCACCTGTAATCAAGATATCATCTACATACACCATAATTGCAATAATACCTCTGGATGTCTTCTGTACGAACAAGAAATGATCTGCATTGGAACATATGTACCCCTGTTTTTCAAACAGGTCTGAGAGCTTTTGGAACCAAGCTCTGGGGCTCTGTTTAAGGCCATAGATAGCCTTATGAAGTCTACACACCTTAGAACACTCCCCCTCAACAGCAAAAGCAGGTGGTTGTTGCATGTAGACTTCCTCCAGCAAGTCACCATATAAGAATGCATTCTTGACATCTAATTGGTATAGTGGCCAATCACGAGTAACAACAACAGAGAGGAGGATCCGTAGGGTGGAATGGCGAGCAACCGACGAGAATGTATCAAGATAATCCACCCCATATGTCTGTGTAAAGCCACGAGCAACCAGATGTGCCTTGTATCTGTCAATGCTACCATCTGCATTCTGCTTAACTGTAAAGACCCACTTGCAGCTCACTGTAGACACGTCAGTAGGTGCAGTAACAAGGCTCCATGTACCTCTTGACTGAAGAGCGGCCATTTCTTCATCCATGGCTAAACGCCATCGACTATCCTTCAACGCATCTTGATAATTCCGTGGAATATCCACCACCGATAGTGCAATGACAAAGCTCCTGAAATCTCCAGTTAAGCGATCAAAAGACACAGTAGATGCTATTGGATATGACGCGCAGCTGCGCTTCTGCTTCCGAATTGCAATTAGTAGATCCAAATCACATGCCTCCTCATTAGGCCTCTGTAACACATCATGCTCAGGGAAATCGTCAGATCCATCAATAGTGATAATATTCTCAGAACATACCTCAGGCGAGCTAGATGATGAGCGGTGACCATGAGCAGAAACAGGCCTACGGGTATAGTGGAATGGCAACGGAGAAACAGGAACAGTAACAGGAGGTGTAGGGGATGGTAGTGGTGGAGATGGTAATGGTAGTGGTGGAGGTCGTGATGGTGGAGGTGGTGATGGTGGTGACATGTATATAGCTTCAGTAGTGCCAGAGGATACCACCTGATCACCTATAGAAGAGAAGTACATAACCGACTCGAAAAAGGTAACATTAGCGCTAACGAGATATCTCCTTCGCAATGGATCATAACACCTGTACCCCTTTTGTGTTCTGGAGTACCCGACGAAAACACAATTGACAAACCTAGGAGAGAGCTTGTCAATCCCTGGAGATAACTGGTGGACAAAGGCAACCGAGCCAAACACACGAGGAGTGAGGGAGAACAATTCTTTGTCTGGAAAAACAAGGGAGAAAGGAATCTTCTCACCTAAGACAGAAGACGGTATGCGATTAATGAGATAACATGCCGTTAAAACAGCATCGTCCCAGAAAGAATGAAGGGCATGACTCTGTATGAGAAGTAACCTGGTGACATCAAGTAAATGACGATGTTTCCTTTCTGCAACCCCATTTTGTTGGGAAGTATAGGCACAGGATGTTTGGTGGATAATCCCTTGAGTTGAAAAATAATTGGAGAGAGTATGAGTACAAAATTCCAAGGCATTATCACTTCTTACAATCTTTACTGATGCAGAAAAACCATTACGAACTTCATTGATGAAATTTATGATAATATTTCCCGCTTCAGATTTATTCTTTAACAAAAATACCCAAGATACATGAGAGAAATCATCCACAATAACCATATAAAACCTATGTCCCTGATGATCAGGAACACGACTAGGACCCCAGATATCGACATGAAACAACTCAAACTTGGAGGCACTACTCTGACACTGACGACTGGGAAAGGTAGACCGATGGCGCTTTCCCAACTAACAAGCCTCACATTGGATGGACGTGAGAGATGAAACTTGGGGTAACACACGACACAGTTTCTGAAGCAGTAAATGTCCAAAGCGCAAGTGCAACAGTAATGGGGAGATAGATTCAGCAGGTAGAGAGGAGGCTCCGGCATAAGGGGTCCGACTGAGACGATATAGGTCGCCTTGCTCATAGCCACGCCCAATCACGTTGCCCGTAAGGATGTCCTGAAAAATGAGATAAGGTGGATCAAAAATTGCTCGATAATGTAAATCCTTTGTAAGTTGGCTAATGGATAATAAATTCATAGAGAAATCAGGTGCATGCAACATATTCTTGAGATGCATAGAAGGTGTCAGACTAATCTCCCCCTGACCAGTGAGGAGAATGCGTCCCATTGGCAATAACCACAGTACGACCTGGAGGGACCTGTCGGTAGGCTGTAAGTAGGCCTTGATCACCACAAAGATGATGTGTGGCACCAGAGTCCATAATCCACTCTAAAGTATTCGATCCACTACTGCTAGTAAATACATAAGTGCTACCTGAGGTACTGGTGGATGCAGAAGCAGCAACATCGGGGTGACTATCAGAAGCAGGTACTGATGCAACTGGGCCAGATGGACGAATAATGTCCCTCAGACGGGATACAAGGACATCAAAGCGCTGATCTAGAGATGAAGCAGATGGAGGCTCAATATGTTCAGCTACTCGTGCGGAAGCAGGAAATCCATGTTTGGAGTAGCACGTGTCTTCAGTATGCCCAGAACAGTGGCAAACAAATGCATGATGGCCGAACACGACCCCTTCTACCCCGAGGTCCACGACCACGGGACTGATGATGACCTCCACGACCTCGATTCGCTGCCATGGCGGAGGCGGTCTGATTTGCAGTGGATGAAGGAGCAGTAATACGGCTCAATCTGTGAAATGCTTCCTCCATCGGAGGAATGGTGGAGTCCGCCAAGATTTGGGAGCGTGCAGCCTCGTACTTAGATCTAGAGCCGTCAGAAATACACCAACCATAGTGGCATTCTGGTAGGTCTTCTGTTGCTCAGGAGTGGTTGTGAGAGGCATGAAGCTGTAAAGCTTCTCAAACATTCCTTGTAAAGATGTGTACAATGAGTGTAGAGGTCGTCCATTCTGCTTGATAGTAAAGATGTCATGCTGGAGTTGCAGAATCTTCATCGCATTATTTGCCTAGGAATATGTAGCAGCCAGAATATCCCACATTGCTTTTGCAGTGGGCTGATGGAGAATATCATTGGCAATCTCAATTGCCAAGGTTCCTGATAGCCAAACCTTGGCATATGCATCATCTGTCTCCCATGGGCATTGACCCCAGTCTTCTCAGCAGGCTCTTCTTCAGTAAGAATGTGCTTCTTACCAGTTGACTTCATCATACTCATGAACTGCATTGCCCACAGTTCGTAATTCGACCCGTCCATCTTCACAATGGGTGTCGGACCTCCGAAGGCGCATGTAGATGGAATGCCTGCCTTGCTTTCTGACATGATGGTAATCGAAGACTAGGATAGTAGACTGAGAATATGATCGTCTACACGGGCATCCACAGGTTTAGTTGCATGTGTAGACTCAAGCAACCAAACCCAGAGTCTTAGAAACGCGAGCGAGAGTCTCCTTTCTCAGAAAGGTACCCCAAGGTTAGTTAAACCCTAGGATATGAGACCACTCGCAAGTCCTAGGATACCCGAGGGACGAGATGCTTTTTGGGGTAGCGTGCGGCCTCCGATGTATGCGCACGTGCACATGCGCAGGGCTAGAGTTGCACGCACATGCTGACAGGAACAGCGCATGTTAATCGCACATGCACAGTAGGTTACCTAGGCAACACGCATGGCCTGGGATACCCGCACCGGCAACACGCATGGCCTGGGCTACCCGCACCGACAATGGCGACACGCTTGGGCACCGCGTGTGAAGAGGCGATGCGCCTGGGCACCACGCGTGAAGTGACGACACGCCTGGGCACCGCGCGTGAAGAGATGACGCACAAGGTTGTGCGAGAAGAGGTGCACAGGATCCGAGGCGGCGACGCCCGAAGTCCGAAACGACAGGGCACGGATCCGAGGCGGCAGCGCGGAGGGCTTGGAGGTGGAGGGGTTAGGGTTAGGGTTTGGTTCGAGAACTCCGGTCTAGGACCGTCGCTCTGATACCATGTTGGGAAAAATAAGAGAGTTTATTCCATACGCCCTAAGCTCTCTTATATAGGAGAGTAACCTATGGGTAAAATACATAAAGAGTCCAACGGGAAAAAGAAAATACGAAAAGGTACAAAAGAGAATAACATATTTCTCTACACATAAGAAAGACACGATGGAACTACATCCAGGAACATGCTAGCATCAAACCCCTTCATCCCCAACCCAAAATCGGATGGAGCTGAGATCTGACTTTTGAATATTTATTTATAAGTATGTGCACTCTCACATGCATATGAAAGACAAAATGGAGCTATGCGCAGGAACATTGCTCGCAACCAAATTGCATTCAAGTACTACTTAAAAGTACGGACTATTGCTTCTGGATAAATAAACGAAGTAACGAGGTTGAAGATTCCATCCCTAGAGACCCAGATCTTCAAAGCATTATATATTAGACCTAAAAGGCTAAAACTCAACGCTCCAAAGAAGCATTATGTTCAACCTGATTTCAATGTCACGAAGGGAGCTAGGTTAGAAAAAAAATAGTTGTGTTTTTCCTAGAAGAAAAGCATGAGTACAAAAAAAAATAGCAGCCACTGTGTACTGTACATTAACCATCACAAAGGCCAAATTTACAAGGTCCAAGACTCGTAGAACTTTCGCAAGCTCAACCATGTTCTTGTATATAGTCTCCTACCAGACAGTGCGGACACACACAATTATAAGCCAGCCAAATAGCACATAAGATTACCACAGGCTTCGTTCAGTGACTAAGCGACCTGAAGCACACGACGTCAGGGGTTATCCAGAATCTTAACACACAAGTGGAGTTTGCCCAAGCCAGTATTTCCCCACGCTAAACCTCTTGAGCCCGAGCACAAGAGAATAGATGCTCAACATCCCTAGGGCAATTGGATACATTGGATGAGCACCAACGGCCCAGGCACTTTCTTTTCTCTAGAAATTGTGGTCACCATTCTCCTCTTTCTTAGAAGCCATAGCAATACTAAATGCTGGTCCATCTGTTGCAGATAAGAGTACATTGAATCCATATGAAGTTTTACCATGTGCGGATTGTATCCATTGGGCAAAAATGGATTCGATCAAGATTTGTTTTTCAGAAGTACCGAATGTGAGCATGACATCGTTATGAACATAAAGTCCTAAGGCATGGAACCCCAAAAACAGGCTGGCCCAGCTTAAATGAGTTATGATAGCTTCTTTATGGTCTAACATTCTTACCAATACATTATCTTTTACCGTGTGTGGATTGTATCCATTGGGCAAAAATGGATTCGATCAAGATTTGTTTTTCAGGAGTACCGAACGCGAGCATGACGTCGTTATGAACATAAAGTCCTAAGGTATGGAACCCCAGGATTATAATCTCTAATGAGAAATATAGCTCCATGAGCAAAGGTTCCTGCCATGATGAACCTTGCGATATATTGGTGATGAGTATATAACGTAAATTGAGTAGTAAAGTCTTGTGCTATGAACGCATAAGCAGGTAAAGAGTACATATGTTGAGCTACTAAAGAAGTAATAACCCCTAAAGAGGCTAGAGAAAGAACTAATTGAAAATGAATCGATTGTGTCATAAAGACCTTTTATGTCCGCGTCCTAATCGAACCCTCAGAGGAATATGTGCATCTAAAAGATTTTTTATATTGTGCCCAATCTCGAAGTTGGTTCTATACATATGACCCGCAAGTGGCATCATAAATTTGTAAATAAACATGAAATCCTTTTGTCGTTTGACATGGATCAAAAATCATTGGAGTGGTCAAGGCATTGTATGCCTTTTTGACTAAATCTCCATCAAACCACAGCAATGGTCCCAGCCATCAGAAGACTCTACCACAAAATAAAGAAACTATGCTAGCCTCAAAGAATCGTGTGCCCGCTACAATTATAAGCCAGCCAAATAGCACATAAGATTAGCACAGGCTTCGCTCAGACACTACGCGACCTAAAGTACACAACACCAGGGGTTATCCAGAATCTTACCACACAAGTGGAGTTCGCCCAAGCCAGTATTTCCACACGCCAAACCTCTTGAGCTCGAGCGCAAAAGAATAGATGATCTACATCCATAAGGCAACTGGATATGTTGAACGAGCCATCAACGACCCAGGCACTCTTTTTTCTCTAGGAAATGTGGTCATCATTCTCCTCTTTCCTAGAAGCCATAGCAATACTTTTACCGCCAATGGCATCATAAATTTGTAAATCAACATGCAATCCTTTTGTCATATGACATGGATCAAAAATCATTGGAGTGGTCAAGGCATCATATGCCTTCTTGACTAAATTTCATCCTACCATACACAACGGTCCCGACCATCAGAAGACTCAACCACAAAATCAAGAAACTATGCTAGCCTCAAAGAATCGTGCGCCTGCTACCATGGAAATCAAGCGCAAAATGTAGGCACCCAAGCATCATTAGACCATGCCTCAACAACTCCCCAATCTGTGTAGATCGCTACAGGAAAGAGCCTCAAAACATGCCAAGAAACACTCGAACCAATGATCCATGAAGAACTGAAACAAGATCCCATCATCCAACACCGCATGCAGGAAAGACGTGACATCAGACCTAACATCGCAAAGCCCTCATACAACGACCAAAGAGACTCGACTATTTCATATTAGCATCAAGCGACAAGAAATGTTGGCGTACTCCCCTACATTTGTAGCACTCATTAAGCCAACAAAGTGTTGGCTATCTCCTTAAGCCTCAACACCCTGAGACCCTCATTCGTAGAAGTCTATGTTGCTAAAGGATAATAAACCATAGGAATAGAATGAGTGTCTCATCTATAGTTGGATTAGAGAAATTGATAAAAACACGATATTCCAAATAAGGGCAAAATTAGGGTTCCTATAAATTTAGTATTTGTCATAATTTTAATTCATCTAATTAGAGTCTAATTAGGATTTTCATCCAATTCAAGTCGATTGCAATTTTGGTTTTTATTTAAATAAAGAGATCATGTGTGATCTTTAATTAGTTAGTTATTCGGTTAGATATATTTAGTAGTCGATTAGGTTTTTTATTTTATTTTCTTTTTGTTTTTGTAATTTTGCCCCTCCAATAAAAAGATCACGGTAGTCAATGTCGTTTACACAGTTTAAGTTTAATAAAATACTGGAGTTTCTCCATTATCCCTCCCCTACCCCTTCTCTCTCCCTCCATGCATCTCAACGGTTCTTCTTCAACCCACACCCCCCAAAGGCATGTCCTTCTTCTACCTCTTCAAATTTCTTTCTCGGCCCAAAGCCTCGCTTGCATCAATTGGTGACAGAGCATGGCATACAGATCATTCTCACGATTTGACAATCCGTCCATGTGTTCGCAAGCACAAAGCCAAAGAATTATGTTCAACAGGCCATCCAACATGGGTTGAGATTGAAGACCTTACAACGTTACAGCAGATTTGCAACATGACATCCCTACAAGATCCGGGGGTTTGGGAATCTCTAAAATAACATTTAAAGGAAGAAAACCAATGAACTCCTACGTTTAGCATGGGAAGGAAAAGGGAAGATTACGTGGAAAGGCAAAGGAAAGGGAATAAAAGTTATAGAGTAAACTCCGTAAGGTAATTCTTTGTTCTCATATTTTGGTTTTCCTCTTGCTCAGCTCAATAAGATCATTATATAATACGAATTCAAAATAAGAAATGAATGGTAAAGTCCCATTCTTAATGTTATCGAAAATAAACATTCATCTTCTTAATATTATACAAAAAAAAACCTACTTGGAATAAAAATAAAGCCAAGAAATGCAAAATAAGCTCTTACTGCACCCATGGCTTTAAAAACCCCGCCTCAAGGGGGTTTTTCATGAAAACTACCTCGAGGCTATATAGCCTCGGTTTGGATATCTGAGGTGTAAGCCTCACAGCCCAGAGGCGGTGAGGCAGTATCAAAATACTACCTCAATCTGTTGTGCATTTTTTGGGGAAAAATAATAATAAACTATATAAAGTTATACTTTTACAGTAATATTAAAGCTATTATTAGAAAATAGGAATGCGGAAGCTTATCAGAATAAAATAATAAAACTTGAAAGAACAAGGGATTTTAATGCGGAACCCTACTCGCTAAGGAGCGGGATGAAACTACGGGAGAATGCCTCAAAGGGTTGATGGTCTATTGACATTTCTCACTAGATACAATGGGTGTGGGGCTTCTTATATAGCCCCCACTGAGTTTCCACATCCCACAGATGGTAGATGTGGGACTAAACTCTGGATGAGGTACCCATCTCCCACATAAGTGACACATATAAACAAATACTCCAACACTCCCCCTCAAGCTGGAGCATGCAATGCTCAGCTTGAATAAACAGAAAGAAGACTCAATGCACTCTACAAGACACTACAGCAATATCAACTCAACGCACACAACTGGTGGTTGTTGTCAAGGACGTTGCTTCTCATGCCGTGCAGGTGCGGAGGACGAACGGGCTGGAGTATGAGTCAAACTGAATCTCCTCGTCGGAGAGCATGTGCTCATTATTGTGCCTGTCAGAGTCACTGCAACTGGAAATGAGTCTCCTCGTCGGAGAACTCTGGCCCGCCACAACAACGTGGACAACTGGTCCATCACTGAAAAGGGCCAAAAAGAGCGTCGCTAATTATCCATACTCAGATCTCCGAAGATGGGTCTCTCTCATCAGGACCTCGAAATGGGTTCTCTCTCAAAGGAACCTCGGAAGGATCTCGTAGTGAAGTTCATGATCGCTTGAGAATGGAGCTGAAGAAGTCTCCTCGTCGGAGAATCGGGCTTCTCACATCAGGCATAGAGAATGGTACTCGACTCTGAAGTCCCTATGAAACCACACGAAAACCCAAGCCAGCATGGCATAGGGAATGATATTCTACTCTGGAGTCCCTATGGATCACATGAAAACCCTGGCCGAAAACAAAAAAGATGGGGACCACGAAAAAAGATGGCATGCATGTGCATATCTGAAAAGAAGACCGCATACAAGTACGTGTATGAAACTAAAGACTCTGAAACTGATCGTCGAGTCTGAATATCTGAACTGTAGAGTCTGAACATCTGACTAGTCTAGAATCTGACATCTGGAGAATCTGGAACATACATGTGACTCTACATAATAATCCCCCTTTCTCCCATACTGGTCGGAATGATAATGGCATCGACCAAGATGGGAGAAATTAAGAAAATGGGGAAAACATGAACTTACGCGGCTTTTTCTCCAAATTTTAATAGTTGTCTTGATTGGTTTTTTAATTTTTATTTTTTTTCATCTCTCCTTTTTTTACGGCTTTTGCAACAATTTTTCTTTTTTTCCTTTTTTTGGAAATGCATACGGCTTGTGTATGTACACGCCTTTTTCCTTTGGGTTTAACCATGCAGGCCCTCTACTCATTTCATTTTTTTTAAAATTGTTGCCCGCTACCCTTAGGATTCCCAACGTGGAAACCCCTTTCGCATCGCCAAGCGCCCCCAATAGGGGAACCTCTTCATGCGTGCCACCCCGATGGGGGACCTACTGGAGCGGAGATGCGGCACCGCCGCCGGGAGATGCCTCGCGCCGCATGGATCGGGAGGAAATCTCCTGCCGCCTACGCGAGAGAAGAGAAGAAGGGGGGAATCGCCTCCTGGGATCTACGCGAGATGGAGCTTCGGGTGCCGCCTGGAGCTGCGAAGGAGCTTTAGGGCATCGCCAGAAGTATGTGCCGCCTGCGGCGATGCTGGATCGGATGGCAGCTAGTACAAGGCCTGTAGGATCTAAAGATGTGTCGCCTGGAGGCTTTAGGCCGCCAGCGCGTGGAACTGCAGCCAGGAGATGGGTTCCGGGAGAAAGATGTGCCGCTTGCGTAATGCTTTTTTTCTTTTTCTCGATGGGTCTCTGCCTAGATTGCAAGAAGGTGGTGATGCCACCTAGATGGTTGGAGTGGTACCTTCCCGAAATAATATTTGAGAGGTTTGCATCGCAATTGGGTCGAGAGTCGAAGAGAGTAGAGAGACCATATTTGATAGCCTCGATTTATATACTTAATTTGGGTTATACCGATGGCGAGAAACGGGATCATCTTCAGGCAAGAATCTTTTATGGAAAATGTAATTAAGCATATGAGAGCCCTTTGTGAAGCATGGTCAATGTTGTCGTGTGTACCTTGTGCTTACGTGTGCTTTATGAATATGAGTTAGGGCATACAACTTTTGGGTATACACAAATATTTGACTAAGCTGATTTTTCCAGAATTTGCATCACAATTGGGTCGAGAGTCGAAGAGAGTAGAGAGATCATATTTGATAGCCTCGGTTTGTATACGTAATTTGGGCTATACGGATGGCGAGAAACGGGATCATCTTCAAGCAAGAATCTTTTATGGAAAATGTAATTGAGCATATGAGAGCCATTTGTGAGGCCTGGTCAATGTGGTCGTGTGTACCTTACTTGTGCTTATGTGGGCTTTATGAATATAAGAGTTAGGGTATACAACTTTTGGGTATATACCCCGTGATTTCTAAAAAATAATCGAGAGTGCAATTTCCCTATCTAAAATAAAATATTAAGAATTTGAATTATAATTCCTTTTTGTCGTAAGTAAGCCAAAACAACTCTTTCATGAAAGGTTGGTTTTAAATGAATTACTTATCAACTTGTGCAGATTTCCTTGGAGTGATTAATAAATATCCCCACCTTGATATTTTTTTACCCTTATGTAAACTATAAATACAACATTTAATACCATGATTACCAGGAAAAAAGGGCCGACACATATGTAACATAAAAGATAGGTTAAAAAGACACAGCAATATCAAAACAGAGCAATGCAGAGATATATATCTACTCACATCTTTATCGGCATCACTGAGAGTGGGAAGATCAATACGAACTTGAGAAGCATGCAAGGTAAACAAAGACCCAGCTAGAGTAGCTGTATTTTTTATTTTACAGACTACATCATCACCTTTCACTTCAGATACCTGTTGAATATAACAAAGAAAAGTATTGGCACGACCACGATAAGCAAGTGATATGACCATGAGAACATCATAATCATACTATGGCAGGTCAATTATCTTCGATTAACATCAATAGCTATTTTAGATTACCTCAAGCCAAACAGAAGTGGTTTCACTTCCAGTAAACAGGTATTGTCCCATGAAGATTGTGTCACCAGGTTTAACAGCCTGTGGATACAACAATAATTAAATTGTCACAGGAACGGCATGGACTGTGTATAACATCTATTATATGATTTCCATCATGCGGAAAAAGTAAAAAAGATGAATCCAGTGAGATCACTTGCATTAACTAACAAGACAATATTCCCAGTAAGATTGAGATGTAAAACCAACAGAAATGCAAAAAAGACCGCATATGTGGAACAGGACAGTACTAAAAGGCACAAAACAGATGGAGTACTAAATGGAACGAGACTGTACTAAAGGCACAACACCATCTGTCAAAACAATGCAAATCATCAACAATCATAAGCAGCATAGATACGCTACATGCCTTCAGGGGTAACACAAATAGGTCAGTTTCATGGGCAGCCAAAGAAGTATCAGTCTAGGCAGGAAAAGATGCCATGCAGAGTACTAAAAGAACACAAGACCATCTAGTAACATTATGCAAATCATCAACTAACAAGACCATCAAAGACATGCTATGTGGCTTTAGGTACAAGAAATCCAATTCAGTTCCATTTACGGGTGTTAAGAAAACTCGAGTTAGGTGAGCACGACTAGGCCTCGACTGGATAACGACTTATGAATCAAGCCCAAAAACTTATCAGATTTTAAGCTCAATAAGCAGTTAATATTTTCAATGATAGTATTAAAAATATATATTAATTACACCAATAATAACCAAGATGTTTCTCACTCTAAGTGGGGGTGTTTATATGAATTCTTTGCTAACAAAATATTAATATTGAGTCATACCCTTGCCTAGGTCCAGTAAAATCATAAGCTTTTTAACAGCCTCCTTTGAACATTTATTTCGTCTTCTCCAACCCATTTCACACGGCTCCACTTCAAACTTCTTACACCTTTGATCTGAAGAACTAGAAGGCCTTCGCATATACAAACCACCTTAGCAAAGTTTCTCATGTCTTATCTTCCATCTATGATACACCATTTTTATGTCTAATACTTACATTGCAAATTGCATCCCTCTTTTGGTAGCCACACATCCATTGGAGCATCTTCATCTTAGTTACACGTGTTTCTCTGCACATGTTTACATTTAACTTCCCAAAACTTGCTACCATAAAGAATTACTTATTTCACTATATCACAATATTTCCACGCTTCATGTGTATATTCTTGTCATGAGTACCTAAAGTTTCTCCTCCCACTTCAGCCTACAGTAGCAACAACCAAGCACTTTTGCATTTTATGTGGAGTAGGCTAATGGTATGTGGTGGTAGAGCAATGTGCCTACCACCCAAAAGACCCGGGTTCAAATCCTCTCTTGAGGAGGGTTGTGTTAGGTAGCAGATAACCAACATAAAAAACATTCGGATCTTTCAACATGGATTTAATAAGAATCCATGTAACCATCCCTACTTAAAGTGGGAAAAGGCTTTGCCATTTATTTATATGGAGTCGACTACATGGAATATTTACATCCAAATTGATCAAATTGGGATATACTTTGGCTTAAATTCAAAAAGTTGTGTCCTCTGTAATAGTTCCCTTTCAACACTTTGTCGGTTTTCCTCCATCCTTCTCACAAGGCTTTTCTAACTTCTCGAACATTGGAACTAGAGTACTATATGCCCTCCTTTGCACATGTCCAAGCAACCTTGGCCAAATTTCCCTCATTTTGTCTTCTACGGATATCATAAAAAAATCTGATAACTTTTTGCATATTCAATGCTTCTTAGTGTGTCCATACATATGTTAGAGCATCTTCAACTCAACTCTTGGCATTCTATGCACATGCCTATAGTTAATTTCCCCACACTTACTAGCATAAAGTACAGTTCTAACTAGAGCTAGTATCATCTAATAACAAAGAACACGTGAAGCTCGTCTCTACTTCATCCATCATGTTCTGATTGTATAGTAAACATCTCTAACAAGCCTTAACTGTCCGATTTCGGATTCATTTCGGTAAATCTTGAAAAGAGAAGTTCGGTGGAATTTCAATGAAATGGCCGGAAATTAGGGAAATTATTTGAAAACTCGTTTAATTAAAATTTCTAATATTCTTTAACTCAATAAATGAGATAAAATACACAGTTTTTTTGGCCAATAGTAAGATATTAACATGATATGTTAATTAAATTTTCATCTAACCGCTCCAACAGTCAAAAAATTAGTATGTTGCTTAGAACCAGAACTATATTTGAAACTGAAATTAGATATCATTAGTTTCACTTCTTTAATATTGTTAGTAATGTTTTCTTATAGGTCTTAGTTATTAAATTGTAACCCCGTTAGGGGTACTTGTGTATTTTTCCACTTTGAGCTCTCTAGAGTTTTGTCCTATATAAGGACCCCTAGACCTCTTGAATAAACAAGCAATTCTCTTCTCCCATTTTTCTTCACTCATATCAAAGCAGCGATCCTAGACCGGTGTTCTGACCTAATTTCCCTCCCTCTGCCACCACCAACCCCAAACAAAAAAAGAAGGGTTTCATGTGTGAGGATCTCCTTCCTACCGTCGTGGTGCCCCAACCCTCGCAAGGGCCATCTGCGACATCGTGCTCTCCGCCTCGCGAGGGCCAGCCCTCCTGCCGATCTGCGCCCCCATAGGGCCTTCGGGCTCGATCTACGCCGTTGCCCTCCCCTCTAGGGCTCATCTGCAGCACCGTCGAGCCACGCCATGCCCCCTCCCCTAGGGCTCATTTGTGACGCCGCCAAGCCACGCCAGGCCATCTGCGGCGCCCTTAGGTCTGATCTGTGACACTGTGCTCATCTAGGGCCATGTTGCCCATCTGCAACGTCCCACAAGGTCTCAAAGGGCCCTCCTGTGGTGTCACCCTTCTCATCTAGGGCTTCACAAGGGTTCCTGCTCCTATTAGGCGTCTAAAGCTCGCTACCAGTGCTACTTTGGCAACATCCAGCAATACGGAGGCCCTTAAATTGTTTGATTAGATCACATGATACTTGATTAAGACAACTCCCTACTTTCTAGGTCACTTATTCTTGACCTAACGCGACCACCATGGCGTTGCAGAGCCAACGCCCTTGTGCCTGACTTCTTATATGATGGTACAAGGCACTTCTATTAAATTAAAGGGCTCCAAGAACTATGTCCTATAATCACGATCATTCAAAGTATTTATTGGTAGTCAGCGAAAGAACTATGTTCTTACTAAAGATCCACCTAAGGAGACAGACAAGGACTACGATACATGGTACGTGGAAAATTGCCAGGTAATTACATGGATGACCAAGAGTGCCGATCCGAATATAGCATCAAATCTTCTCTACAAGAAGTCGGCAAAAGGCAATGTGGGAGAGCCTTGAGAATACCTACTCCCAAAAGACAACCAAGTCCAAACTCTCATATATCTTCACACGGATTTTGTCTGCAAATCAGGGAGATGCATCCTTGGTCGAGTACTATAGACTCCTCGCATGTTTGTTTGAGGAGCTTCTTATCTTTCAACATGCTTGTTGTAATAAACAAATAGGAGAACGTGCAGATTGGCAAATTTATCGCTTCTTGTCCTGATTACATCCGCGATACAAGCCAGTAAAAGACCAATTTCCGACTGTTGTTGCACAGCCCAGACTTGAGACCATCTTCGCTCAGCTACAAGAGCTTGAATCGGCATCCCTGCCTCCATCAACATAGACTACAACACGTTTTTATAGGGGTCGACCCAACTACCAGGTGGACGCAATCAGGATGTTGGTCGTGGTCGCGGTCGTGAGTCTGGGAGAAGACGTAATTCAGGATGTGGACGTGGCCGTGATACCACTACTGCCCGCTATCCAGCCTGTACGCATTGTGGACACTGGAATTATCCGTCAGAACGTTGATGTGTGAAATTTGTCATGCCTCCCAATGCCAACAATGCCTATGAGACAGCCTCACACGAAGGCTCATACTGCAGACACCTCGCACGATCAACCTTCTGGTGATAGTCAAACATCATTCACTACATCTGAGAATGCTTGTCTTCATCAGCTACTACAGAACTCTGACAGTAACACTAGTGCTTCTGCTCCTACTGCCAGTCTGGCCACTACTTCAGGTACAATTGCCAACTTTGCCTTTACACCCGGACCTGCATGGATCATTGATTCAGGTGCCCCAACTCATCTGACGGGAGATGATAGTCATCTCACCTCCTCACAGCCGTCTTCCTTTGTGAAGATTGCTCGTGTTGACAATGGAGCTCATTCACCTTTTACTATTGTAGGAACTATGGAGTTTTCCTCCAAACTCCGACTTACCAAAGTTCACTGCAATCCTGACTTTCCACTTAGTCTCTTATTTGTTCACAAGTTGTGCATGGAACTTAACTGTTAATTTATCTTTGACGAGTTCTATTGTTATTTTCAGGACATCCAAACGAGACAGATTTTTGGTGAGGGACATGAGAACGGGCTTTATTGTCTTGATATCCCCTATGACTCTGGTTTTGTTGGTGCTGCATCTATCTCCAATGATCCTCTTCTTTGGCACCTTCGTCTCGATCATCCATCTGCCAAAGCTCTCTCTTTAACTTTTCTCGAACTTTCTACGCTCAAGCCTTTTGAGTATGAGGAGTGCCAGTCCGGGAAACATCATCGAGCGTCTTTTCTTGCTCGTACTGAACCTCGTCATGAAGCTCACTTTTCATTAGTCCATTGTGATATTTGGGGACCATGTCCGGTCCGTACTCTGAGTGGAGATAAGTACTTTGTCGTTTTCGTTGATGATTACAGTCGATCATAGTCGATCATCTTGGGTCTATCTGATAAAAGAACGTTCGGAGATTAATAACATTGTTAAGAATTTCTTCCATTATGTCAAGAATATTTTCTCCTCTTGTGTTGAAATTTTTTGATCTGACAATGCATTGGAATTTACTCAACATGATCTAACAAACTTCTTTGTAGCCCAAGGCATCATTCATCAAACCTCATGTCCTTACACATCCCAACAAAACGGGATAGCAAAGAGGAAACTCAGACGTCTACTAAATGTTACCCGCTCCCTCCTCACCGAGATGAAAGTTCCTAAAACTTATTGGGGTGATGCTATCCTGACCGTCGTCCATCTTATCAACAAAGTTCCTTCTCCAACCCTAAATGGATCCACCCCCTGCTCCCAACTAAGTCACCTTTTTCTCTACCCTTGTGAATCTTTGGATGTGTGGCCTGTATTCATAATTTTCACACTACAGACAAACTTTCTCCTCGTGCAATCAAATGTATTTTCCTTGGTTATTCTCGTACTCAAAAAGGTTACATATGTTATGATCCAACAGGACATCGCTATTATATCTCTGCAGATGTAACATCAAATGTATTTTCCTTGGTTATTTGTTCACAAGTTGTGCATGGAACTTAACTGTTAAGTTATCTTTGACGAGTTCTGTTGTTATTTTCAAGACATCCAAACGAGACAGATTTTTGGTGAGGGACATGAGAACGGGCTCTATTGTCTTGATATCCCCTATGACTCTGGTTTTGCTGGTGGTGCATCTATCTCCAATGATCCTCTTCTTTGGCACCTTCGTCTCGATCATCCGTCTGCCAAAGCTCTCTCTTTAATTTTCCCCGAACTTTCTACGCTCAAGCCTTTTGAGTGTGAGGAGTGTCAGTCCGGGAAACATCATCGAGCGTCTTTTCTAGCTCGTACTGAACCTCGTCATGAAGCTCACTTTTCATTAGTCCATTGTGATATTTGGGGATCATGTTCGGTCCGTACTCTGAGTGGAGATAAGTACTTTGTCGTTTTCGTTGATGATTACAGTCGATCATCTTTGATCTATCTGATAAAAGAACGTTAGGAGATTAATAACATTGTTAAGAATTTCTTCCATTATGTCAAGAATATTTTCTCCTCTTGTGTTGAAATTTTTCGATCTGACAATGCATTGGAATTTACTCAACATGATCTAACAAACTTCTTTGTAGCCCAAGGCATCATTCATCAAACCTCATGTCCTTACACATCCCAACAAAACGGGATAACAGATAGGAAACTCAGACATCTACTAAATGTTACCCGCTCCCTCCTCATCGAGATGAAAGTTCCTAAAACTTATTGGGGAGATGCTATCCGGACCGTCGTCCATCTTATCAACAAAGTTCCTTCTCCAACCCTAAATGGATCCACCCCCTGCTCCCTGCTCCCAACTGAGTCACCTTTTTCTCTACCCTTGTGAGTCTTTGGATGTGTGGCATGTGTTCATAATTTTCACACTACATACAAACTTTCTCCTCGTGTAATCAAATGTATTTTCCTTAGTTATTCTCGTACTCAAAAAGGTTACATATGTTATGATCCAACAGGACATCGCTATTATATCTCTGCAGATGTAACATTTTTTTAGCAGACCAGCTTCTTCACTCAATCTGTTACAGATATTCCTCTTGATCTCCCACCTCCACCTAATGTCTACAAGTGAAAACAAACTTCTCCACCTCTAGACGTCCCTTTTCATGTTTCGGTGTTGCAGGATGATATGCCTTCTCCAAATGTCCCCTCCACTGTTGTCCCAGATGATCCTCATGAGCTTCACATTGTTATGTGCAGAACTAGGAGGCAATGTACTTTCCATCTCATGTCTCATTTCACTTCTACTACTAGTTCATAATCCACTGACAGAAGATATGCATATGCTCTCATGAATATTTCTATTCTGAGATACCACCATAGTGCTTTGCAGGATTCAGGATGGCGATAGGCCATGAATGAAGAGATGGATGCTCCTACTTCCAGAGGGACATGGCATCTCGTGCAATGTCCAAAAGGGACTAGAGTTGTGGCATGCAGATAGATCTTCACGACCAAGCAGTCACCAGACAGGTCCATTAGCAGATTGAAAGCTCGCCTTGTGGCCAAAGGCTTTACCCAGACATATGGAGTGGACTACTTTGAGACATTCTCACCAGTTGCACGAATGGGATCTATAAGGACTATCCTTTATGTGGCAGCTAATAAGGCCTAGGCAATCTTTTAGTTAGATGTGAAAAACACATCTTATATGGAGATCTTGATGAGGAAGTGTATATGATGCAGCCTCCAGGTTATGAAGTCGAGGGGGAGTGTGTATGTCAGCTTCGCAAGGCAATATATGGTCTGAAGCAGAGCCCAAGGGCATGGTTAGACAGACTTACTACAGAAATCAGTACTCTTGGCTTTCAGAGAACAAACTCTGACTATTCTATGTTTTCCAGGAGAAGAACAACTGATACTGTTATTCTTGTTGTCTATGTGAATGATAGGGTTGTCACAGGTGACGATGATAAAAAGGTACTAGAGACCAAGGCCTTTCTCCAGAAGGTGTTCGTTACCAAGGACCTTGGTCCACTACATTATTTCTTGGACATAGAAGTACTACACACTACAGAGGACCTTCATCTCTCATAGAGAAAATACTATCAGATTACTTGGATGCAATCCCCCTGGTATTCCGGCAGATCCAAAGAAACACTCCCACATCCTCTGATCTTATCTTCAAAGATATTACTCGATACAAAAGCCCAGTTGGCAAACTTCTTCACCTCATTGTCACCAGACCAGATATTTCATATGTAGTGAGCAGAGCTAGCCAACACATGGAGCGACCTAGTTACAATCACTGGCAAGATGTTCTCCAGATTCTACGGTACTTGAAGGAATCACCGGGTCGTGGCCTTTTTTATGGGACAAACGGGTACACTGATGTTATCGCATATGCTGATGCTGATTATGCAAGCTCGCCAAAGGATCGGTGCTCCACCACAAGATATGCTATGATGGTTGGAGGAAACCTTGTTACTTGAAGAAGCAAGAAACGGACTGTTGCATCTAGATCCAGTGCAGAAGTAGAATACAGGGTGATGGTTCAAGCTACCTGTGAGATCGCGTGGCTAATGACATTTCTGCAAGAACTCAGCATTGATGTCATCACTCCTATTCCACTATAATGCGACAACAAATCTGCTACATACAATGCCACGAATCCTGTGTTCCGTGAGCAAACCAAGCATATAGAGATTGATTGCCATTTTGTTCGTGATGCCTTCAGGATTGGAAAGATTACTACTCCTCATATCACCACAGATGTTCAGCTTGCAACTATATTCACAAAGGCCTTACCCAAGAAGCACCTCTCGTGGATTGTTTCCAAGTTGGGCATGATTGATAAATATGCTCCAACTTGAGGGGAGTGTAACTAATGTTTTCTTATGGGTCTTAGTTATTAAATTGTAACACTGTTCTGGGTACTTATATATTTTTCCACTTTGTGCTCTCTAGGTTTTTGTCCTATATAAGGACCCTGTTAGAAAATAGGAAGCGGAAGCGAAACATGGAAAAAGATAAAGAAAATAAGAACTGTGAAGATATTTGTATTTTCATATTTTATATGTGTCTCTTTCTTATTATCTTTTTCTGTTTCCTACTTTATGTAAATTACCCATAGGCCTCTCTACTATATAAGAGAGCCTAGGGTTCTCAGAAATAATAAGCGCTCTTATTTTCTCCAACATGGTATCAGAGCGGTGGTCCTAGACCGGAGCTCTCGATTCCCAAGAAACCCTAACCCCACCTCCAGCCCTCTCCTTGCGTACCGTCACCGCCTCCTCGACTCGCGCGCGTGCCCTCGCCTTCTCTCCAGTACCGCAGCCTTACGGGTCTCCCCAACAAGGCCACCGCACACGTCTCGCACGCACAGCACGCTCGCCTCGCGCGCACCGCGCGCCTCGTGTGTTGTCTCGCGCTCGCACGCCGCCTCAGCTTCGTCAGTTGGTTGATGGGTTGGTGTGCATGAGTCTACACGTGCACCCAAACCCATATATGTTTGTGTAGACGCACAAACTTTGATTTCTCGCACCAATAACAGTCTTCTTTCGGCAATATGTCTGAGAACAAGGTTGATGTACCCGCTAATGGCGCATTCAAAGGTCCAGCGCCTATTGTGAAAATGGACGAGACAAATTATGAGCTCTGGGCTATGCAGTTCATGAGCCTGATGAAGTCGAATGGTAAGAAACATATTCTTACCGAAGAGGAGCCGGTGGAGAAGACTGTGGTGCATACCTCATGGGAGGCAGATGATGTGTATGCCAAAGTCTGGCTATCTGGGACGTTGACGATAGAAATCGCCAACGATGTATTACATCAGCTCATAGCTAAGGTTGTGTGGGATATTCTAGCGGCGACATATTCGCAGGCGCGGAACGAGACCAAGATACTTCAGCTGCAACATGATATTTTTACAGTCAAGCAGAATGGACGCCCTCTTCACTCACTGTACACATCCCTACAAGGGATGTTTGAGAAGCTCCATAGCTTCACGTTATTGATGACCACTCCAGAACAGCAAAAGACGTACAGGAATGCTACCATGGTAGGTGTATTTCTGACTACCCTTGATCCAGAGTACGATGCTGCCCGGTCTCAGATTCTAGCTGACGCTACTATTCCTCCAATGGAGGAAGCTTTTCGCCGACTGAGTCGAATTACTGTCCCTAGCTCGACTGCCAGCCAGATACCTTCAGCGATGGCAACCTCCAGGGGTAGAGGTGGCACCTCTACCTTTCGTGGTCGTGGCCCCCAGGGTCGTGAGGGTCGGATTCGTCAACCATGCAGTTATTGTCGTCGACCTGGTCACTCCGAGGACACATGCTACTCAAAGCATGGCTTTCCTGCATCAGCTCGGGTAGCAGAACAAGTTGAGTCTCCTGCACCTTCCTCATTGGACCAGCGATTCGATGATCTTGTTGCCAGACAGAGGAATATCATGCCTCCTTTTTTTACGCTCAAAAAAAGGGGGATACGCTCGATGGTGCTCACCCCAATCTATTAAAAAGAAAGCGTAAATAGTTTTTACAAAAAGAAAGAAAAGTTCAAACCATCAGGAACACCCGAGAGGGCATCCGAGAACAACACCCCCCACAAGAACCGAGACGTGGTCTAACCAGGAGACCAATCAAGCACAAGACGTGTAGCAAGGATCGAGATATTTTCCTTGTAGAAACGTTGTCCCGCAAAGATCGCCGCATTCCTTCCCAACCAAATGCTCCACAAGCGCGCGATCGGATCCAAGAGTTCCCTCCTAGCCTTGCCCGTGGAGGTCACCAAGCTCTCGCAGAAAGAAGCGCAGGTCACAGTATTGAGCCAGCCAAGGTCCGCCCAAAGATCACGAACGCACCCGCAATGAAAGAAGAGGTGATCGGCGGTTTCCCGCTCCGTGCCACACAGCCCGCAGTTGGGCCCAACATTTGGAAACAAAGTTACACATCGATCACGAGTTAAGAGTCTCCCCCTACGAAGAAGCCAAAGGAATACCCCGATGCGCTCCGGTAACTTGAGCCCCCAGAAGAATCTATAGTCGCGCACAAGAACAGCGTCGTCCCCAAGAGTGCTAGGAACAAGAGCAAAGTACGCCTTCCTCGTAGAGAAGGGACCATCCTTCCATGCCCAGTGATCCCGGCCGTCAGTGGGCTTGATAACATCCGCAAGAACAGCCATCAACGAAAGGAAGTCGTCCAACCGCTGATCCGATAGATTCGCAACAATCCTAGGGCACCAGCAACCCTCGCTCCAACATGAGGCCACCGAAGCCTCTTTGTCTTCCACCAAAGCATACAATCGAGGGAACGCATCCTTGAAAGCACCCCTTCCCGACCAATCATCTGTCCAAAAAAGAAATGAATTCCCCTTGCCCACGATGGGTTTAAAAAGGGAGCGATTACGATTGAAAACATTCAGCACCCCACGCCAAAAAGTGGAGAGGTGATCGGAGGAGCTTCCACGAGTAACGGCCATCAAGTCCACTCCCAACGTCACCCTCAGTATATTCAACATGAAGTTCTCCTCATTCCCCCAAACCCGTGCAGCCCACTTAAGCAAAAGGGCTTCATTAACCGCATCCACCCGCCTCACACCCAAGCCCCCCAACCGCTTGGGCCTCGTAACATCACCCCATCCCACCAAAGGTACCCCCCTTCTGCCCTCGCCCTTCCTTCCCTATAAGAAGCCCCGCATACATTTCTCCAACCGCAGCCGAATCCCCTTAGGCATACTACGAACGGAGAAGAAATAAATTGGAATAGAAGAAAGCACCGCTTTGAGAAGAACCAGCCGTCCGCCCCTGGATAAAAGAGCCCCGCGCCACCCAGTCAGACGCGCCTCCATCTTCTCCACCACCACCTTCCAATCACGAAGGCAAGCGCGGCCCACGGCAAGAGGCAGGCCAAGATAGTCAAAAGGGGAGCCCCCCAGGGGAGGAGCCCAGCAGCCGGCCACACTCCAAAACCTCCGCCTGCGGCATACCGAATGGTACCGCCTTAGACTTAGTCCCATTAATCAAGAGGCCCGAGACCTCGCTGAAAAGTTGAAGAGTAGTAGCGATACCGGATACCTCGGAGGGACCACCCTCGATAAAGCAAATAGTGTCGTCAGCGAACTGAATAATAGGGACATGAAAGTCCCCAATAGAGCAACCACGGGTGAGCCCCGCCTCAGCCACGACACCAATCATACGAGGCAACACGTCAACAGCCAACACAAACAGGAGGGCAGCAAGAGGACACCCCTGACGCACTCCCCTCCTTGGCTGGAAGAATCCCCCGACCTGGCAACCAATAAGATGAACAGAAAGGGATGTCGTGGACACACAGCGCCGCACCCATGAGATCCAAGCCTCCGGGAAGCCCCTCCGCCTTAAAACCGACCACAGGAAACGCCAAACAAGGCAGTCATAGGCCTTAGCAAAATCGACCTTCCAAAGGATCCCCTTCGTAGAAGACTTCCGCCAAGCCTCCACCATCTCGGATGCCACCGCAAAACAATCGTTTATATGCCTCCCACGAATAAAGGCTGCTTGTGAGGGCGAAATCAGCGAGTCGAGGAGGGGAGCCAGCCTCTTGGCCAAGACTTTCGCAATGATTAAATAAATCCCATTGGAGATGGAAATTGGACGAAAATCCTCAATGCGATTTGCCGTTCTGGACTTGGGGATCAAAACGATAAGGGCCTTATTAAGTTTGTCGAACCCAGGGTTACCTTCGCAAAATTCCCGAGCAACCTCCAGAACATCATCCTCCACCACGTCCCAGAAATCACGGTAGAAGGCCACCGGGAAGCCGTCAGAGCCCGGAGAAGCATCCGCGTTGAGGTCCCAAACGGCCTCCTTGAGCTCAGCCAAAGAGAACGACCTAATCAGGGTCGCCGCATCCGAAGTTAAAATAAAGGGAGCCCCCCGGCCAGACCATTGCAAAACACGCTGCGACTGAAACCCAAAAGCATTCTTAAAATGAGCCCCCAAAGCCTCGCCCAGTTCCTTGTCCCCATGGATGAGGGAACCATTGACCACTAGAGAATGGATAGAATTAAAGTGCCTTCTACCGCTGGCCACCCGATGAAAGAACGCAGTATTCGCATCGCCTTCCTTAATCCACTGCAAACGCGATCGCTGACGTCATTCAGTGCACCGCTTCTTGTCCTCCGCTTTGACGATATCAATGGCAGCAGCACGCTCCGCCAGCTCCTCCGAAAGCAATTCTCTATCACTCTCCAAGCGATCCAGCCGCAGAATGACGTCATCCGCCGCCTTCCGAGCCGCCACACGGGCCAGACGAGAGTCCTTCTTGAACGACGCCAAGAACCTCCTCAGAGACGCAAGCTTATGATCGAAGCGACGGGCAGCGGATCCCCCAGACGTGGTCTGCTCCCAGTGGTTCTTCACCAATTCTTTGAAATTTTGCTCCAAAAGCCAGCACCTTTCGTACCGGAAGAGACCCCGAGGACGGAGGTCTTCCCCAGAATCCCACATGATTGGACTATGATCAGAGAACGACCGCGGTCGAGATGACACCGCGCATAAAGGGAAAGCTTCCATGAGTTTTATATTCGCTAAGAACCTATCATTCCTCGATCTTGAAACAGTATTCCTCCAGGTATATGAAATGTCGTGGGGCACCAGCCCTTCCAATGCCAAATCCCGAATGAGGTCCAAGAAGTCGCTGGAGCCCGGGTCTTGGCCACCGCGGCCGCGAGGCCGATCATCAGAGAGCACAGTTACGTTAAAGTCGCCCCCCAGCAGCCAAGGAATAGCCGTAAAGGCAGAGGCCTCCTCACGTAAGTCATCCCAAAGCTCCTGCCGGATCACATGGCACGTAGGCGCGTAAATACATGTGAAAGCAATAGATGCATTAGAGTCCACCCGGGACAAGACCACAGACAAGGAGTGTCTCCCAACGCGCATAGAGGAGAATGAGAACCTCGTCGAGCGCCAAGCCAATATAATGCCACCTGACGCGCCGACCGCGTCCATCGAACGAAAGTCATCCAAAGGCCCAGCACCGAAAGACCGCCAAAGTGCATCATCCACCCCCGACAGCTTCGATTCTTGGATAAATGCAATGTCGCATTCCCACTCAGAGAGATGCATCCCCAAGGCGCGCCGCCTGTCAGAGTCCTCGAGCCCTCTAACATTCCAGGATAAAATCTTCATTAAAAACCCAGAGAATGCACCCTGATTAGAGAGAGGCATGCCGTCTCTGCCACCGCATCGCGCAACGTCTGACAAGTAGACACCATTGGGTCGCCAAGGTGTGAGTAAGCACGCCTACTGTAACTCTTCCCAAAGCGGGAGGCAGATGAGCTCCCTACCGCAAAGGAAGCGTCAGCCCTCCCCGAGGATCCAACAAAAACACCACAAGCGCCAGCAAGTCCTCCAGGAACAATAGCCGAAGGAGTCACAGGAGACGAAGGGGATAGATCCGGATTCATGGCAGCAGTTGAATCAATTTCCTCCAGGCAAATCCGCGAAGGCAATGCCAACGAAACATCGGGCGGCGCAAGGTGATAATCGGATGCCAAAGGAAGGGGATCTGACAATAGGACCGGATCCGAAGTAGTCCGCATGGGGGGCCATGATACGAAATGGACAGATCCGAAAACCGGACACAATGGCAGATTGGTCACGTGCCTCGAGATCGAAAGCTGCAAGGAGTCAGCCGACAGAATAGAGTGATGAAAAGAATGCGGATCGACCTCGAAAGAGGGTAGAGCCACCAAACCATGCTCGACAGAATCCGCGCACGTCTCCCAAAGAGGCTGAAAAAGCGGGCCAGAGCATATACGCTCTCCAGGCGACTCTTCGGAAACACCCCCAAGGGAGGACACGTGACGAAAAGAAGTTGAAGCGTCGACACCAAATCCCTCCTCAGAAGCACCGCCGCGGGCAACCGGATAGGGCGGCGGAATCCCCGGCGTCGCCGCCGTCGAGAGAATAGAGAATTCCAGCTTGAAGGTCCATCGACCAAGCTTCATGCTTTCAAATAAAACCTTGTCAACCGTCGTGGCGAGAAAAGCTCGAGAGCACTCGATCAGAAGACGAGCGCACGTCCAATCCTTGCCCGGCCCGAGGCCATCGTCGAGAACAGCAAGAACTTACCCCCAGCCACGCACCACCTTGGAGAGGGCGGGAACCGTGCGAGAAAGGAAGGGCACTCCCCGCACCTCCGCCACACAGACTTCCGTGTCGGAGTAGGCCCCATCTGCAACCCTCAATTGTCGCCACACCACGTCGCTTGTATCAAAATTACGAAAAAGTCTTTCCCGTTGCTCCGGAGAAAGACCACGAACGCAGCATCTTGAAGAGTCCAAAATGAACTGGGGACCCAAGAAGTCCAGGGTGGTAGCGCGGATCGACCCCCAACCGACGCCAGGTCTTTGCAGGAGCCCCACCGCCACCAAGAATGCCGCACCTGCGCATTGCCTCCCCTCCTGAGCCACCATGTACAGCCTCCCCACGCATCGCCTCCCCATCCACCAGCTCCCCATGCAAAGCCGACGACGAAAACGAAGCATCCCCCGAGCCACACCCCGACGCAGGACCACCACTACATGGAACGGTGCCCCCCCCCACAACTGCAAGCCCAGAATGAAGACCCACCGCCTTGCCGCCGCCTCCAGACACCACCTGCGCAAATGATCGAAAGTCCCTGGCACCCATAGGGCCAACAAGATGACCACGCAGACCCGGCCCAAGCGACCCAGAGCAGTCCCCGCTGCCGGCGAAGCCACGAGAATCATCACCGCCCCAGCAAGACGCCATGCGATGCCCCACCTTATCGCATGCAAAGCAACGAGGTGGAAGGCGGCAAAGCGAAGCAAGATGACCACGCTTCCCGCAGCGGAAGCACCTATTCCCGGGCTTTGCATGTGTAACCTTCACCCATTCCCCCTCTCCATACAACCGCTTGTCTTCCGACGCTTGTCCTCGCTTCTCGCCACCCGCACCACCCGAAGAAGGCCCAGCACCAACCCACCTGCTGTTAACTTGCTTCCCAGCCGCTCCCGACCTAGACGAGCCCGCCACCCCGCTCGAGCCCGCCACCCCACTGCCCTTCACTCGCCACCAGCGCTCCATCTCCCGTCCTATGAAGCTTTTATGTGATAATCAAGCCAGAATATCATGCCTCCTAATACAACTCCTGAAGCTCAGTCAGATGTGGTCGTCTCTGCCTCTGCCAGTTCACCTGCCACGGCCAGTACTTCAGGTAGTTCTCATGCTCTCACCTCTTTGTGATGGACCTATGATTACAAACTGGATTATGGATTCTGGAGCGACACGTCATCTCTGTGGCGACAAAGAACAGCTCACTTCATATAGACCGGTCTCTTCAGGACGAACTGTGGTGATAGCCAATGGGACATATTCCCCGATCACAGGACAATGGGAGATTAACTTGACACCTTCCTTGAGATTGCAGAATGTGTTATATGCTCCTGATTTCTCTATGAATTTACTGTCCATTAGCCAGATTACAAAGGATTTAAACTGTCGAGCTATTTTTGATTCATCATCTCTTGTTTTTCAGGACATACCCTCGGGCAATGTGATTGGCTATGGCTGTGAGCAGAATGGTTTCTATCGTCTGATCCATACTCCTTATGTCGGTGCATCTCTCCATTCTACAGGATCAGACTCTCCATATATCTGGCATCTCCGTTTTGGTCACCTCCCTCTTCAGAAGATGTGTCGTGTTTTGCCCTAGATTTCTCCGAAGTCGTCCTTCCAATGTGAAGCGTCTCAGTTGGGAAAGCAACATCGGTCTACTTTCCCGAGTCGTCAGAGTCGGAGCAGTGGCTCCTTGTTCGAGTTAGTCCATATTGATATTTAGGGTCCAATTCGTGTTCCTGACCATCAGGGACACAGATTCTATCTGGTGGCAGTAGGTGATTTTTCTCGCTTGTCTTGGATGTTTTTATTAAAGAATAAATCTGAAGCAGGAGAAGTGATTCAAATGTTTATCAATGAAGTTAAAAATATTTTCTCTTCTTCTGTGAAAATTGTGCGTTCTGACAATGCATTGGAGTTTTGTACTAGAGCTCTGTCCTTGTTTTTTTCATCTCGTGGTATAATTCATCAAACTTCATGTGCTTACACGTCACAACAAAATGGTCTTGCAGAGCGGAAACATCGACATCTATTGGATATCACTAAAACCCTACTTATTCAGAGTCATGCTCCATGCTCGTTCTGGGGTGATGCGGTTCTCACAGCTTGCTACTTAGTAAATCGCATGCCATCGTCTGTCTTGGGTGAGAAATCTACTCTCTCTCTCTATAGCCTTTCCTGAGAAGGAGTTGTTCTGACTTCCACCCCGTGTCCTTGGCTGTGTTGGTTTTGTCCATCAATTGGGGCCAGGTATTGATAAACTCTCTCCCAAGGCTATCAAATATGTGTTTGTAGGATACTGTAGGACACAGAAGGGGTATCGTTGCTTCAATCCGCTGCGTCGAAAATATTTTGTTAGCGCAGATGTCATTCTTTGAATCTATGATGTTTTTCTCTCCTACAGGTGACAGAATGACTACTTCCCATTATGATACTGAGGTATTCATGCCACCACCTCCTATGAGTCAGTTACCTTTTATGCCATCTCCACCACCACCTCCTGTCATACCTTCACCTCCACCTTTACCGCCTCCAGGACCATTGTTCCCCCGTTACCAAAGCACTATACTCGTCGGTCCTCCTCTGCTCAAGGTCATGGCCCGTCATCCAGCAACCCTCAGGTTGGTTCTGATAACTTGATTTCTAACGATGATTCTGAGGATCTATTGATACAGGGAACACAACGAGATGATCATGGAGATTTGGGCGTGCCTATCGCTTTTAGAAAGCAGAGGCGTACTTGTGCTTCCTACCCACTTGCTTCCCAGGTCTCTTTTCATCGTCTTACAGGCAATTTCCAGAGGTTTGCAACAGCTCTATCTGCAGTAGAAATTCCACGCAATTATCAGGAGGCACTACAAGATAAAAAATGGTGTCTTGCTGTGGAAGAAGAAATGGCCGCGTTGCAGTCCTGTGGAACTTGGACACTTGTTCCTCCTCCTTTCGGAGCGTCTATTGTTAGCTACAAGTGGGTGTTTACTATTAAATACCATGCAGATGGGAACCTTGATCGGTACAAGGCAAGGCTCGTGGCACGTGGTTTTACTCAGACCTATGGAGTTGATTACTTGGACACGTTTTCTCCAGTTGCTCGACATTCTACTTTACGTGTCTTTCAGTTGCTGTAGCACGTGATTGGCCGTTATTCCAGCTTGACGTGAAAATGCATTTTTATATGGAGATCTATAAGAGGAGGTCTATATGCAGCAGCCTCCAGATTTTGTTGCTGAGGGGGAGTGTCAGCAAGTTTGTAGACTCCATAAGACAATATATGGCCTTAAACTGAGTCCAAGAGCGTGGTTTCAAAAGCTTTCAGACCTGATTGAACGACAGGGATTCAAGAGATCAAATGCAGACCATTCCTTATTTGTGCAGAAGACGTCTAGAGGTATTGTTGCTATCATGGTGTATGTTAATGATATTGTTGTTACAGGAGATGATGAGCAGGGAATCAGGATGGTGAAAGACTTTCTGGGCAGTAAATTTGTGACTAAGGATTTGGGAACCCTAAGGTATTTCTTGGGGTTGGAATTTGCTAGGAATGCACAGGGTCTTGTGATGACACAAAGAAAGTATGTTACAGATATGCTTGCAGAGACAGCCATGATTGGATGTCGACCTTCCACGACTCCTATGGATCCTACCATGAAACTATACGATGATGATACAGATGAAGTCGATAAGAGGAGATACAGAGAGATGGTTGGAAAACTCATTTATGTTACAATTACCAGACCGGATATTGCATTTACAGTGAGTCGAGTGAGTCAATTCATGGAGCAACCTTGACAGGTACATATGGATGCAATACACATGATATTGAGATATCTAAAATCATCTCCAGGCTCAGGATTACTTTTCAAGAAAGGAGACACACTCTCTGTATCCGCATATGCTGACGCGGAATATGCAGGTTGTCCTAAGGATAGGAAATCGACTTCGGGATTTGCAATATGTGTTGGCACTTCTCTCGTTTCTTGAAAAAGCAAGAAACAAATTGTTGTAGCAAGATCAAGTGCCGAGTCCGAATATAGGGCAATGGCCCAAGCAAGTACAGAAATGATGTGAGTCCGAGCAGTGTTACGCGATCTACATGTAGAGGTTCCTCCACCCATGGAGTTACACTGTAATAACCAGGCTGCCCTATTCATTGCAAACAATCATGCGTTCCATGAGAGAACAAAACATATTGAGGTAGATTGCCATTACACTAGAGACATGATTCAGAAGGGTCTGATCTCTACTTCCCATGTCAGCTCTGGAGAGCAAACCGCGGACATCTTCACCAAGCCACTGCCAAGAGGATCATTTCAAAAGTGTTCATCCAAGCTGAGCATGATCAATATCTATGCTCTAGCTTGAGGGGGAGTGTGAAGATATTTGTATTTTCATATTTCATATGTGTCTCTTTCTTATTATCTTTTTCTGTTTTCTCCTTTATGTAAATTACCCATAGGCCTCTCTACTATATAAGAGAGCCTAAGGTTCTCAGAAATAATAAGCGCTCTTATTTTCTCCAACAAGAACACAACGGGATTTTACGTGGAACCCTAATCCGTGAGGAGCAGGATGAAACCACGGGAGAAGCCCTCAAAGGGGCATGTTATGTATTGCACTTTCTCATCTGATACAGGAGGTCCGAGGCTCCTTATATAGACTCCACAGAGCCTCCAAGTCCCACCACTGGTAGATGTGGGACTAAACACTGGGAAGGGGTAAATGGATCCTGGAGAGATCCATTTACCCTCCTACAATTCATATGATGCACAACCAAATACTCCAACACTCCCCCTCAAGCTGAAGCATGCAATGCTCAGCTTGGACAAACAAACAGAAAGAAACTCAACTCAATGCTACATGACACTACGGACAATATCAACTCAACGCGCACAACTGCTGCTGTCAAGGACGTTGCTTCTCATGCCGTGCAGGTGAGGAGGACGAACGGGATGGAGTGTGAGTCTGCTGAATCTCCTCGTCGGAGAGCATGCACTCTGAACTACGCCTGTCAGAGTTATGCAACTGGAAATGAGTCTCCTTGTCGGAGTATTCTGGCCCGCCACAATAATGTGGACAACTGCTCCATCTCTAAATAGGGTCGAACTGAAAAGGCCGTGGAAGTGCAATCCTCGTCGGAGTCCACGGTCGCTGGAGAATGGAGTCTGAAATAGTCTCCTCGTCGGAGAACTGTGTCTTTCTCATTTGGCACAGAAAATGGTGCACTACTCTGGTGTACCTATGATACCACATGAAAACCCTCGCCAATATGGCATAAGGAATGGTACTCTACTCTGGAGTCCCTATGGCTCACATGAAAACTCTGGCCGAACAAAATATGAAGAAAAGATGGGGACCACTACAAAAGATGGCATACATGTGCTCATCTGAAAAGACCGCATACTCCTGCGTGTCTGAAACTGAAGACCCGGAAACAATCGTCGAGTCTGACTGAATGTCTGAACTGTAGAGTCTGAACAATATCTGGCTGGTCTGAGGAATCTGCAATCTGGAGAAGATCTGTGACTCTACATATATTCCCTCTTTTTCCCATACTGTACGGAATGACAATCATCGACCAAGTTGGGAGAAGACTAGATAATGGGGAAAACAACATGAAACCAATAAGCCGATCATTTCATTTTTTTCATCTATTTCTTTCTCGCTTTTTTTTAAATCATTTTTTTGTTTTTTATAGCCGTTAACTTTTTTTCCGGCTATTCATCATCATTTTTTTGAAAAACATTTGCGTATGGGTTTTTTCTTTGTACGCCCCTTTTTCTTTTAGAACATCCAAAAAAAATTTATGTTCGGGCCACTTAGCCCAATCTTTTCACCCTTTTCTTTAACAAGTCACACCCTTCCCTCCTCCCCCTTTTTTCCCCTGCAAATTTTTTTAATTGTCGATCAGCCCCCCCCCCCACAATTCGCTCCTTTTTTATTTTAAGCCATCAGCCCCCCTTTATGGTTCCACGATAGGAACCCGAAACCCTCTCGCAAAAAATGCCACCCCCATCGGGGCTCCTGCGGTGATGTGATGAAGCAGCCTCGCGAGTCGGAGGGGATGAGCCGCGTGTTGGAGCAGGCGAGACGGAGCCTGGGGACACAGCGATGGAGAGATGCGGCCTTTGCCATCTGAAACTGTAGGTGCAACGCCGCCTGTCTCTCCTGGAGATGGTGTCGCTATTGCGCAGGAGGAGATTGCAGGAGGGGCTCGCGCTGCCTTGGGATACGGAGGGGAGGTCTGCTGCCAGGAGCACAAGCTCCGCTTGGGTTGCGCCGGTAGGAGAGGAGGAGGTCTCTTGCGCCGCCAAGCAGCACGCTAGAGGCCAGTTGCCGCCGCGGCAACAACCGATTCTCGAAAACCGTCTTACGCAAACTTTTCTTCGGGATTTTCTGCGACCACCTTACTAGAAACATCAGCTTTCTCCGTTGTGTTTTCTGTTGTATCGGGCACTTGGTCCACGGATTCATCTACTTTGGCATCTTCTTTTTCAGGAATGGGGCCGGCTTTTGGTTATGTTACTTCTTTGCCCTTCTCTTCCTTCTCAACTCCTTTGTGACCTAGATGCTGCTGAGCGGTCTCGATCTGGAGCAGAGGTGCGACCATCGCTGCTTTAGGATTCTCAGAGCATGTCGCCCTGACTGGGCCTTGAGAGGACGCTGGAGAAGCGCGCAAAGGATTCCTTCGCGCCAAGGATTCGGGTTCCAGAACGAACCCTTAATTTTTTTTAACACGAACTGAGAGCCTGGATATCCCTTATTGAGTTAGGGTTTTAATGAAAACCCTAACGATGAACTTAAAAAAGGAATAATCATCGATGATGAACGTGATCTTCAGCAATAACTTTTCAGGAAGAGATCTCCGAATATGATAAAAACACTGAACAGAACCCCCACTTTGAATCTGATAATTGAATCTCGGAAAAAATGAACATAGATTCCTCGAGAATCGAACCCGCTCTGATACCATGTTAGAAAATAGGAAGCAGAAGCGAAACATGGAAAAAGATAAAGAAAATAAGAACACGACGGGATTTTACGTGGAACCCTACTGTGTGAGGAGCGGGATGAAACCACGGGAGAAGCCCTCAAAAGGGCATGTTATGCATTGCACTTTCTCAGCTGATACAGGAGGTCTGGGGCTCCTTATATAGTCTCCACAGAGCCTCCAAGTCCCACCACCGGTAGATGTGGGACTAAGCACAGGGAAGGGGTAAATGGATCCTGGAGAGATCCATTTACCCTCCTACAACTCATATGACGCACAACCAAATACTCCAACAAACCCCTAGACCTCCGGAATAAACAAGCAATTCTCCTCTCTCATTTTTCTTAACAAATATAAAGAGAATTGTGACACGTGCAATAATAACAGGAGAAGTATAAGCCAGCAAAGAATACTAGCAAAACGATATTTTATGTAAGAAATTGAAGATCGAAATAATAGCTTAGAACTTGAAACTAACCAAAATACTTATAACTTATAAAAACGTTTAATTTTAGAAATAAAATAAGATACACAAATACCAATCATTCTAACATATATGTCTAATATATGTATTGTATAGCTTGTGATAATAAAATATATGCTATGCAAAACATAAACAAATCAGTTAACACAAAGAAATTGTGTAGCATTCACAAGCATAATTTATATCCAATGGTGAGCAAATACTTACGGTCACAAGACTTGGAAGGTTGATAACAACTTAACACTCGCATATTTAATCTTTGTAGTAGAGAGAAGTCATAAGAAAGCAAAGCTTTAAATTTGGATTTCGATTTCTCTTTGCCAAAGTTCGAGAAAAGAAATTTCAAAGAATTTTGGTGAAATCACCGAAAATCTTGAAAGTGACTATAAACTTGACTTTTTTCCAAAAAAAAATAAAGTTTTTAATATTCCTAGGTCAATAAATAAAATAAAAATGCATACTTATTTGTAATAAAGAATTGTGAATATAAGTTTTGAAGTAGTATTATCATCATAATCATCACATATGTTGATATGTAGAGCAGCATGTTGCTTGGAGTAAGAATTGTATGCTAAACTGGAAGTAAAAGTCATGATAATCACCATGTCAATTATTATGAGGCGATCAACATAATAATTACTAATCAAAACATATATCAAAAAAAAGAAAGAACAGAAAAATATAAAGCTCTTCGGTTAAAACATGAATTCAACTCTTAAATCTTGTATCTAACTGATTTGTTTTGGATTAAGATCTAAAATTTTGGAACTAACTAAAGAAACTTCTAGAAACAATGTAAAACACTCTAACAACTCAACACATCAGCAAATAAATAAGTGAAATTCATTAGTATATTCGATGAAAGCGAAGGTCAGATTCCCTTATTTTTGTTATTTCGTTGAAACGACATGCAATTTCGATGAAATTTCGTTCAGATTTTACTCATATTTTGTTGAAATCTTGGAAAAAGAAATAAGGTAGCATTTCAATTTCGGTGAACCGTAGAAATGGAAATTTCAGAGAAAATCGGTAGAGTTTCGTATAAATTTGAGACCATGGAGCGGGGGTGGAGAGTTTGAAGTGAGGGGGAGATGGGGAGGTCGTCGCTGTGGGGGAACTCGGAACAACGGGGGCCTTCGCCGCGGCGGGCTGCTTCTATGTCGGGCCTTCCGGTGCATGGAAGGGTTGGGTCTTCAGTAGTGGGGGGACACCGGGCATTTGTGGAGCGAGGGGGGCCGGAGGAGGTTGGAGGTGGGCTGCTTGCAGAGGTAGGCGTATTGAAGTGAGAAGCGGAGAAGGCTCTGGAAGTGGGGAGGAAGGGGGTTTGCGAGCTAGCGCGGGTGAAGTCGTGCAGAGTGCGGAGGGAGACGTTGGGTGGGTGCATGTCTCGCACAAGAAACCGGGGAAGAAGTGCTTCCGCTGTGGGGTTTGGGGTCACGTTGCAGCCTTCTGCCCTGTGCCGCCGAGGTGTTTCTCCTGTGGGGGTGGGGGTCATCGTCGTGCTTCGTGCAGGGCTGGTCCTGAACACGAGTATGGCCGTGCTGCAGAGCGTGGGTCCGTCATGCAGCATGTTCTTCAGATGAATGTTGTGGTCAAGGTTGCAAAAATCGGCAGTCGGTATTCGGTCGGTTGGGTCACTGACTAAGGATTAATCGGCAGTCGGACGACTAATCGGATTTAGTCGGGCTTTAATCGGTTTTGAATTTTTTTTAATTATTTTAAATATATAAATCATTTTTGTATATATATTCTTATATATTTATTGCGAGTAAAGAAGTTAGTCTAAAAGAGATTGCAAAGTAAGTTACGGATTGGTAGTTGGAATATCGGTACTTTAACTGGAAAATTGGTGGAGATAGTGGATACAATGGAAAGAAGGAAGATTCATATATTCTATCTTCAAGAGACTAAATGGGTTGGAGAGAAAGCAAGGGAGATCAAGAAGACAGGCTTTAAACTTTGGTATTCAGGTAAAGATAAGGGCAGAAACGGTGTTGGAGTGGTTGTTCATAAATATTTGAAGGATTGTGTGGTCAAGATGCAAAGATTTGAGGATCGGATTATTTTGCTAAAGTTGGTGCTTGAATAAGAAATTCTGAATATCATCTCAGTTTATGCACCGCAAATTGGTTTAGATGAAAGGACTAAACAAGCTTTTTGGGAGGATCTGGATAAGATTTTACAAGGAATCCCACAAAGAGAGATGGTTTGCATAGGTGGAGATCTTAATGGACATGTGGGAAAAGATGTTTCAGGGTATGCAAGTGTGCATGGAGGACTTGGTTTTGGGGATAGAAACGAAGAGGGAAAAGTCATTCTGGATTTTGTAACTGCATATGATCTTTTCATAGCAAACACTCTTTTCAAGAAGAGGGAGGAGCATTTAATTACTTATAAGAGTGGCTCAACTAGAACACAGATAGATTACTTTGCGTTAAGGAGAAGAGATCGGTTGTGTTGCAAAGATTGCAAAGTAATCCCTGGAGAGAGTTTGACAACCCAACATCGCTTGTTAGTCTTGGATTTACAAATAAAAGGGCTGGTAAAGAAAAGGAAGGTTCCTAAGATCACTAGAACTAGGTGGTGGAATCTTCCGCTGAAGCAATCAAGCTTCAGGGAGAAGGTTTTAGAAGACTTATCTTGGGATTGTAGCGGTAGTGCAAACGAGATGTGGGAGGCAGTAGCATCTTGTATCCGAAAGGTAGCCAAAGAGATGCTAGGCAAAAGGAGGAGCTCCGGGTCAAAAGGTGGCTTGGTGGTGGAGTGAAAGGAGTGCAAGAGAAGCTAAAAATTAAAAGAGCTTGCTTTAAAGCTATGTCTAAGGATAGAACAGATGAAGTTGTCACAGACTATAAAATAGCGAAGAAGGAAGCAAAGAAGGCTGTGAGCGAAGCTAAGTCAAAAGCTTATGAGGTTTTGTATAAAAATCTCAACTCTAAGGAGGGCCAGAAGGATAAATTCAGGTTGGCCAAAGCAAGAGAAAGAAAGACCAAAGGCCTTTCTCAAGTGAGATGCATTAAGGACGAGGAAGGTCACGTGCTTGTTACTCAGAAGGATATAGAGACTAGTTGGGAGCAGTACTTCCATAAACTTTTCATTGGAGAAGGAAATAGAGAGATCACTTTGGGTGATCTAGCTAGTAGTGAAAGTTACTTGAATCGTGCATGCTATAGACGAATACAAAGAAAAGAAGTAGAGGAGGCTTTGAAGGTTATGAGACCTGGGAAAGGTGTTGGACCGGATGACATCCCTGTAGAAGTATGGAAAGTTTTAGGTGAGTGTGGTTTGACTTGGCTTACGAATCTATTCAATGTTATTGGGCGAAGCAAGAAAATGCATGAAGATTAGAGAAGGAGTATCGTGGTGCCTCTTTATAAGAACAAAGGAGACATTCAAAATTGTTCAAATTACAGAGGTATCAAGCTGATGAGTCACACTATGAAAATTTGGGAATGTGTGATCGAAAGAAGGTTGAGGCAAGTTTCCCAAGTAAAAGAAAACCAATTCGGATTCATGCCAGGTCACTCAACTATTGAAGCCATCCATTTGCTGAGGAGAACAATGCAGATTTATAGAGCTAAAAGGAAGAATCTCCATATGATCTTTATTGATTTGGAGAAGGCTTATGATTCCGTCCCACGAGAGATACTGTGGAGAGTTTTGGAGAAGAGACAAGTACCTGTCCTATACATTAATCTCATAAAGGATATGTATGATAGGGCTTTATCTTGTGTAAGGACCCCGACGGGGAAGACTGACTATTTTGATATCAACATTGGTTTACATCAAGGTTCAGCTTTGAGTCCATTTCTTTTTACTTTGATTATGGACGAGTTGACAAGTCACATTCAGGATGAGTTACCTTGGTGTATGTTATTTGCTGATGTTATTGTGTTGATTGACGAGACTAGAGATGGAGTAAATGAGAAGCTTGAGATTTGGAGACATGCATTGGAGACTAAAGGTTTTCGTATAAGTAGGGCTAAGACGGAATATATGGAATGCACCTTTGATGGAAGCAATGGTGAAGGAATCGAGGTGAAGATTGGTGACGATAACATTCAGAAGAGAGATTCTTTTAGATATCTGGGATCTATTTTGCAACATGATGGGGAAATTGATGGAGATGTTACTAATAGAATAAATGCAGGCTGGCTAAAGTGGAGAGGAGCCTCCGTTGTTCTCTGTGATAAGAAAATTCCTTTAAAAAATAAAGGAAAGTTTTACAAAGCAGTCGTGAGACCTGCTATGCTTTATGGTTCTGAATGTTGGCCTGTGAACCATAAACATGTGCAGAGAATGGCTGAAGCAGAAATGAAAATGCTAAGATGGATGTGTGGACATACACGTAAAAATCGGATTCGGAATGATGCAATCAGAAAGAAAGTTGGTGTAGCTCCGATCGAGGATAAGATGCGAGAAAACCGCTTAAGATGGTTTGGTCATTTGCAAAGAAGGTCAACTGATGCACCGGTTAGGAGATGCGAGTGTTGGGATGTTGAGCCGGCTAAGAGAGGGCGAGGACGACCCAAGAAGTGTTGGAAAGAGACTATACGAAAGAATCTTAGTTTTTTGGATATAAGTCCGAGATTGACCCAAGATAGATCTGAATGGAGGCGAAGAATCCATGTAGCCGGCCCTACTTAATTGTGGGAAAAGGCGTTGTTGTTGTTGTATTCTTATATATTTGATTTTACATTTTTTATATTATTATAATGAAACAAAAGAAGAAATTGAATCTAAATAAAACATTAAGAATATTAGAATAAGTTTGCTTTAAAAAATAAAAAATAGATGGTATCTCCAAGCAAAAATCGATCGACTAGTTGGCCTTAGTCGGAATTAGTCAGTACTCGGTCGGCCACCCCATCGACTAGACTAGAGTCGGACCTACTAGTCGGGCCAGTCGGGGGATTTTTACAACAATGGTTGTGGTCGGTGGATGAAGGGGGCAGCGTAGCTATGCGACGGTGGGGCAACGTAGCTATGCGACGGGGGTCACGGATGATGTGCATGTTGTTGGCACTCTTGCAGTGGCCGGGTACACTCTCGGCGGTTGCATCTCTGTGGAAGCTATGAAGGTCCACATCTCTGGGATCTTTGGATCAAAGTTCTCGGGTGACGTGGTTCTATTAGGTGATCGTCGTTGATGTGTTCGTGGCCTCTCTTCAGCTCAGAGAGAACGACTGCTGCAAAGTGGGGGAGTGGACGATGTTATTTGGCGACCTATCTGTTTTGCGGATGGAGCGGTCTCAGATTTGGAGGTTTGCGTGGTGAAGGTGCGAGGCGTTCCGTTTTTATCCCGATCGGTTTATTGTTTGGAGCGGGCACTCCAGCGTTGGGGCTCTGTGCTTGCGATGCTGGAGAATGGGTTGTCACCGGGCTCGGACCCGGGTATCACGCTTGTGCTGATGGAGTGCAGCAAGGAGGTCTTGGCTTCTCCCGATGATCCAGTCTTCTTCGCGACTTTGGAGGTCAGGCGCTTCAGTTTCAGGGTGGAGATGAAGATTGTCGAGCCGGAGAGTTTGATGTTTTCAGATGCCGCTTCGCCTTCTGCGCCGGCAGGGGGCTTTCCGAGGCTCACGTTGCATGTTTCGAGGCTCGAGGACGATTCGGTGCGCCCTTCGGAGGCCTCCCCTGGGGTCGTGTGTCCTTCCACCCAAAGCGCCCCTTTGCCTGCTAAGGTGGCATGTCTGATGTCCCCACTACCTTCAGTGCCTGCTGCTTTGTCTTCGGGTATTGGGTTGTTGCTTGGGCACGTAAATCCGCCTGTGTTTTTTTCACGGGGCGATCCGAACCCGGCTAGCTCCTTCTTGTTGGGCCGCGTGGACTTCTTTGAGTCCTTGTCTAGTGAGTTTCTCTCCAACCGGGTGGGCTTCTCTGATGCATTACCGAGCTTGCCCCGATCGACCTCAGGCAGTTTGGCGCTGACTCCTATTGGATCTTGGGACATGGCGGTCGGCTTCATTCCGGATCCGCCGAGTTGCGTCATTTCCCCTCCCGATTCTCCTGGGGGCTTCCCTCGTCATCCCACCGCGTCCTCCGCTGGGGCTCGTACGGGGTGGCTAACGTCTTACTGGATCAGTTTAGAGGCGCTCTCCGTTCTGATGCCTCACTCGTGGGCTCCTCGGTGGAGGGGGTTTTCGGTCTAATGAGGGGGCTTGTGACAAAAGATCTGGTAAGAGGTACAGGCGTCGACAGAGGTCTCGGCATCGACTCTTGGAGCCCCAACCGTGCTCGGTCTTAAAGGCGACCATTGCGGAGGCCTCCGGTGTGATCCGCATTTAGGGTCCGTCCTCGCGCTCTAAATGAAGGTCTTATCATGGAACGTTAGGGGGCTCGGGGAGCCTGACAAGAGGAGAATTCTTGGTTCTCGGTTTGTGGAGTGGGGTTGTGATGTGGTTATGCTACAAGAGACGAAACTCCATTTCGTTTCTGACGTTGAGTGGCGATCCTTCGGCGTTGGTGGTATTGATGAAATCCGAGCGCTGGATGCTATCGGTGCCTCGGGTGGTCTTATTGTTGCGTGGAGATCTTCGGCCCTGGTCTTCAATTTTGTGCAGAGAGGGAGACATGTTCTTTTTGTTCTCTTGACGTGTCTCGGGTCCGCTGCGCCCTTGGCGGTCTCATGTGTTTACGGCCCCTGTGATTATATTAGGAGGAGAGAGCTTTGGGAGGACTTGCGGGAAGCGTGTAGTGCCTTCGAGGGTATCCCCTGGATAATTGGGGGGTTTTCAATGTCACTCTTCGAACAACGGACAGACCGCGCTTCAGGGGTGGTCAAGACCCGGGTTCGGATGATTTTGCTGATGCTATTGACTCAATGGCCCTGGAGGTTATGGACGCAGGGGGATCGAAATACACCTGGAGGAGCTCCAACTCTCGCTCTCGAATAGGCAGGTTTTTGGCTTCGGCAGAGCTCCTTGATTTATTTACGTTGTCCTCTGTGGTGACGTGCTCGAGAACTTTGTTCGATCATTCACCGATACTTTGGGACTCCGGGGAGTCCATTTCGCAAAGGGGGTTCTTCAGATATGAGAAAAGTTGGTTGTTGGAGGAAAACTTTAGAGAAATGGTGGTTTCGTACTGGTCCAACGTGGAAGTTTCGGGGTCGGCGACGGCCCGGTTTGTGCAGAAGCTAGTGTCCTTGCGCACGCGGTTGTACGTCTTCAAGAAGGAGTCCGAGCGGCCAGATGCGCTGCCAGGGAGGAAGCTGAGGCGGTGGTTAGTAGGCTTGATGCACAGGAGGATTTTAGAGAGCTCTCGGGGGAGGAATTCGCCGATCGCTCGATGGCCCACAAAGTAATTGCGGCTGAGGATAAAAAACGCATCACTGAATGGAGGCAAAGGTCAAGAAATACATGGCTCAATGAGGGGGACGCGAACACGGTTTTTTTTCATCGCATTGCTAGCGGTAGACGTCGGGCAAATGCATTAAGATCGATTATGGTGAATGGCACGTGCATGATTGGTGACGGACAAATGGGAAAGGCGATTGTCCATCATTTTTTGGATTTCTCGACGGCGAGGCTTCCGCGGCTCTGGAGATGGTCTGGACTTAGGGCTCCTTCGCTGCTGCCCTCCATGTCGGCCGATTTGACGCAGGCTATTTCCTTGGAGGAATTGAAATGTGCGGTCTGGAGTTTAAATGCGGATGGGGCTCCAGGCCCAGATGGTTTCCCCGTGGCGTTCTACAAGGATTTTTGGGACCTCCTTTGCGGGGAGATCTTGGAGGTCGTCTCCGAGTTCTGTGTGGGGAATGCGGGCTTCGAGAGAATTAATAAATCGCTCATCGTTCTCCTTCCTAAGGGCACGGCGGTGGATCGTATTGAGGACTTTCGGCCCATTGCGTTGTCAAACGGCATCTACTTGATTGTCGCAAAGATTCTTGCTGTGAGGCTCAGCCGTGTTCTGGAATCTATCATCTCTCCGTTTCAATCAGACTTTGTCAAGGGCAGACACATCTCCGACGGCCTTATTCTTGCATCGGAAATCATCGCCGACTGGAAGAGGGGAACTAAGACAGGTATTCTTTGGAAAGTGGATTTAGCTAAAGCCTATGATAGCTTGGACTGGAAGTTTCTTTGGTCGATTTTACGTAAAAGAGGCTTCCCGGATCTCTGGATTTCTTGGATGAAACGTTGTATTACGACTTCTTCCTTTTCAGTCTCGGTGAATGGCCACCCTGAAGGTGGTTCTTTCCAACCGCGTAGGGAGGTGCATCAGGGATGCCCGCTGGCACCCCTACTTTTTGTGATTGTTGCGGATGTTCTGCCGGGAGTAGTGGCTCGTGTGATTGATGGGGGTTTCTCAGCGGGGTACTCACAGGGGGAGACGAGGATCCCGCTGCAGCAATACGCGGAGGATACTATCTTTTTCATTGAGGGGGGAGTTGAAGAGGTCTCTGAAATGTCCGTGGCGCTTGATCTCTTCAGCGAGCTCTCTAGCCTCTTCAAGAATGTCGGCAAATCAAAGGTGGTCCCCTTTGGGTTACGGGAAGAAGATGATGCTGCTTGTGCCCAGGCCTTAGGTTCGGAGTGCAGCTCCCTGCCTATTGATTACATTGGGATGCCTTTGATGTTGGGAAGAACGAAGGTGAGTGATTGGCTGCGAGTGGTGGAGAAGCTCGAAGCGAGGCTGGCAGGCTGGAAGTCGGCTATTCTTTCCAAGGGGGACGGTTGGTTCTCTTAAAGGTGGTGCTCTCTTCGATCCCCGTCTTCTTCATTTCCGTTCGATGTCTGCCGAAGGGCATCCGTAGTCGACTGGAGAAGCTGATGCGCAGGTTCCTTTGGAGCAAGAAAGGTGGTGGCTCGGAGGGATGCATCTCGTCGAGTGGGATGTAATCACTCTCCCTAAGAGGGCGGGGGGCCTGGGGGTGTGGAGGTTGGATGAAATGAACGAGGCCTTGCTTTTAAAATGGGCGAGCAAGGTTTGGGGCCCGGAGGAGGATCTCTACTGCAGCCTTTTGCGTAAAGTTTATGATGTCAAGGGCTCGTCGGCGGTACCCGACTCACGGTCGAGGTCTCTCTCGTCTTTCTGGAAGGGGGTGATGGATGTCTTTACCCGTCACCTCTCGTTGTTCAGGTCGGTGCTCGGCAACGGGGATTCCTTCGCTTTCTGGACTGATGATTGGACGGGGGGAGCCCTGTGCATGCGCTTCCCTCGCCTCTTTACGTTGGCGGCTGATAAGAATGCGACTGTTGCATCCTGCTGGTCGGATGGCAATTGGTTCCCCACTTTTTCCACAAACTTTTCAGACCAACGCCTCGAGGATTTTCTTGCCTTGTTGGATACTTTGAGAATAGTGGGTAGACCGTCTACGGGAAGGGACCATTGGGTTTGGCGTAAAGGCACCTTTTCGGTCAAGTTTGCCTTCGCTGCGATCTGCAGACCACCCCCTTCGCGTTCGAATGCGCTGCTTCGGGATTGCGCTTTCTTTTGGGGTTTGGGCCTTCCTGAACATGTTGGTTTCTTCTTGTGGTTACTCAGAGGACAAAGGCTGATGACGAGAGACCGATGTGCGAGGCTTTTGGGCTCCATTTCTGATAGATGCTTCCTGTGTGATGAGGCGATCGAATCCCTTGAGCACCTCTCCTTCAAATGCCTGAAAATGTGTCCCATTTGGGTAGAGGCGGACCTGGCTTGGGTTTGCACGTCTAACTTGGCCTCCTTCTGCGGGTCTTTGGTGGGAAACAAGAACAGACCTCGGCGGGAGCTCTTCAAGCCTGTTGATATTCTATAGGCCGTATGGCTTGGCAGAAATGTGTTTCTCTTCTCAGGTCAAAGGTTTTAGAAGGAAAATGTTGGCATACATTCCACGAGATTGGTAAATGACTGGGTTCCTTAATTGTTTCTGTTAACTAATGTATCCTCTTTTTTCTTTTCCGTTTTCTTCTTATAAATAAATTTTGGGGCGTACATCACTGAGTGTTTCCCCTGTTTTTGGGCCCACTGTTGTAAAAGTCCCCTGACTGGCCCGACTAGTAGGTCCGACTAGTCTAGTCGGTGGGGTGGCCGACCGAGTATGGACTAATTCCGACTAAGCCGACTAGCTGATTGGTTTTTGCTTGGAGATATCATATTTTTGCTTTTTTAAAAGCAAACTTATTCTAATATGCTTAATGTTTTTATTTAAATTAAATGCTTCTTTTCTTTCATTATGATAATATAAAAATGTACAAATCTTTGTAAATATGTAAGAATATATGTATAAAAATGATTTATATATTTAAAATAATTAAAATTTCAAAACCAATTAGTCGCCCGACTAAATCCGATCAGTCGCCCGACTGCCGATTAATCCTTAGTCAGTGACCCAACAGACCGAGTACCGACTACCGATTTTTGCAACCTTGTTTGGGCCTCAAAAAAAATTTAAGACCATGCTAATTATTGATCCATCCCTTTGAAAGATTGAACCTTAATATTTAAGGGCATCTTTTTGAGATAATTATGTAATGGCATGTTTGAGTGGGATTTGAAGCCGAACATCATAAAGTGGAGGGACGTGGTCACACTTATGGGGCAATATAAAGAGCCCTACCACACATATTGTATTAATTGAGAAACTCAATACTCAATAGAAGATACAACCCTTAATAGATTTCTCCTATGTTTTCATCATGCCACTTAGGAAGTAAGGTTCCACGTAAAAATCCAAGTGTTATTCTTTCTTGTTACTCATTTGTTCGCTTCATCATTTCATTTTCCACATGGTTTCAGAGCCGTTTGAGGGGTGTGTTGAACATAGTGAAGGGTTGAGTTATTGCTCGGGTAATTAAATCTCTCCAAGATCCAATTGCATTGCTCTCATGTTTAGTCTCATATCGTCATTTATGGGACTTTGGAATGTTGATGGGGTCATATATAAAGCCCTACTGATTACGATCATGGAAGGCCGTATCCTGATATATCGGCGATATATCGCCCATATATCGGTATCGACACAATATCGATATTGAATATCGATATATCAATATATCCGATTTTCAGCATTTTCTTCAGAAAGATTCCTAGATATATCGATATATCGGCGATATATCGGCGATATATCGATATCGACACGATATCGATATCGATATGTCCTTCCATGGCCCTACATACATCGTCATCCTTGAGATAAATAAAGCAATAGCTAGCCCATTGAAGCTTTCTCCTGTAGTTTTATCATGCTCCTGAGGGAGTGGGGTTCCACGTAAATTCAAGTGTTCTTATTCTTTTTGTACCTGCATAGATTCGCTTTCGTAATTCCTTTTTCTAAATGGTATAAAAGCAAGTCGGTTTTGGGTTTATCTTAAGAGTTCGATATCTATATAAAGATTATGGTTCATGTTGTATCGTATGTTGGTCAATCATGGCCGAATTGGGATGTTTAATGAAGACCATATCGCAATGACCTCGCAGCTACGAAGAGGCCAAGCATGGCTACATCATCCAAGCCTTCACCCAGAGAGCAAGAAGACCATATCGTAATCTTCATTGAGCTTTAAGGCCTCACCAAATTCAGGGTTGTGTGGTATCTGATATCCAACCATGATATCATCCATCAACGTATCAACACCTCATCTGTGGATCTCAGGACCAAACAGAGAGACGTGGAAACCCTTTTCCGTATATCTGAAAGGACTGCAATGTTGAACAAAAAAAGAAAAGACCATGGGAGATCGATATCGAGAAGAAAATGCCCCATTGTCGCCGCTATTGGGGTCTGCTTCTCCAATGCCAAAGACCCCACGTGGTCGACCTCCACGTAATGATCTTTCACCAACACCAAACAAACACTGACCCTTGTGATGCCTCCTCCCACCAATGTCACCGATAACTGCAAAACGTGTTCTTCATGTGGTAACTCATTAAATTCCTTGCATCAAGATGTGAAAGCGATGGTGATGCATCAACAATGCAAGCACTGGTCACAAGAAAGGGGTGGCATCTGAATCATGACCCGATCGAGAACGGTGATAATGGGTTCTCCCCCATGAAAAACCCTATGAGGTGATGACTCCGCTATCAAGAGCCCTTTTCTGGATAAAGAGGACTGAACAAAGTTGTATTGTTCAAAAAAACAAAAACGCCTAGAAAGTAGAAGCCTTAAGTGGGCTTCACTTTTTATTTATGCCTGGGCCTAAAGATGCCCAAGATCTGCTATTGGAATGTCCGAACAGTAGGGATGCGAATGGATATGGATATATTTGTACTCGATCTGCCATTGTGTTTTACAAAGATTTTAACATTCACATCCATTTTAAAATGGATGCATATATGGATATTACTTTGTTATTACAATTTACATTGTTATTTGTTTTACAAAGATTTTAACATACGTGTCGCTTTTAAAATGGATACATATATATATTACTTTGTTATTACTTTGTTATTCACAAAAAACATAATTTTATATGAACTTTGTTATTCGCAAATATTTGTATCAATATTGGTATATATGTTTTCATATATATATATATACACACACAATTATGTGTATTTTTAACCATCAATAACATAATTGTATATGTAACGCCCCGCCTCGACGGGAGCGCATCTCAACACCCATTCACATTATTACCCAACAACAATTATAGACAACATGCATGATATACTTTTCATACAAAAAGAATTATAGGAAAATTAAACTTCCATTGATAACTAGATGTCCACAGAAGGATAACAATAAAACTTCAGAGTCTCTTTATTACATCATAATAGATGAAACAAAGGGAAATAAAACAACTATAGCATTACGCCTCAACCTCAACAATGTCCTACAAATGCACTACCGAAAATGCGAGCCTCCGCCTCCTGTTCTGCACTTCCTATTGGATTTCCAAAGAATGTAACTTATGAGTCAACTGACCCAGTAAGGATAAGGTAAATTATAAAACAAGAGATAATAGGTAGGTAATGCAAATGCAGTAACTGAACAAGTTTAGGAGAGAACATTTTCAAGCATATAGCAATATACAATCACTTATATTTTAGGCCTTTAACACATATGCAATCAAGATCAATTCCTTAACATATCTTAATCCATATTTTTATTTACTTATCCGGACTCGTTCGTCAAAGGAGAAAGCCTACACTAGGAATGAAGTCTGCAACACTCCATTCATAGCGCAGCCTAAAACCAGTGCGCAACCGCGATCCTTCAGCTAGTCTAGTTGGTAGTATTCTAACACCCGTAACAGGGAGCATATAGCCTGAAGAGTCGTAACTCCGTCAACAGAGTATACCGGAGGAGTCTCGCTCGCTCCAAAACAAGTACCACAAAACGGATCCGTACTGTGCGATGCACGTGTGCATCCACCTCAATTCCACCAGAGTACCTACCACTACCCCACTCTGTGATGCCCCTCGAGTGGGGATGACTCACTGTCGGCTTAGCCGGACTACAAGGGTGTGCACCCACCTTGCAATAATTATCTTTCATTCCTCGCGTGCATAAATAAAATATAATATTGGGATTGAACAACAATTTCCATTAATCGATACTGAACTCTCAACGTTTAAGACCATAGTGTTACTACCCCTTCACTAGTCTTTTTCCAAGGCTTACCAACATATGACCCAAGTTAACTTAACCCAACGGATTTCTCATAATCGGGTTGTTGGACAGTAGTAACCAAACAAGCACTCGTCAATAATAAAAACTTCTTCCCTATAAATTCACTTATACTCATCTACGCAATTCGATACTCAGACTATCAACAATAGGTCAGTCATAGGCGATGCAAACTACTGGACAGATATGAGAAATATGCAGAGTATGGAAAAAGAAAGGCCACTTAAGATCTTGTACGTGAGACTAATTAACCATAATCAGGTCTTATCAATTACATAACAATATTATTGCACGAGGAAGGTACTGCTCTTACAGATCTTGTAATATAATTATCCAAACCCACAGTTGAACTACTAAGGGGTTGGGAAACAAGCACACAAGATAATGTAGATATGAAAGAAAAAGCCATATCATAGAATAGCTAACCATAAAGGAAACAAGATTGCCATACCTTTAAAGATATTAACGCCCAGAAAGGAGAAGGTCATAACCAATAATTGGCAAGGGTCTTAATAATTGCTAATATTAAGGAATAAAAGAATAACTAAATAATAACATCTCATGCATAGAGAGTCTTTACTGTAATTAGTATGCAAGGAGAACGTGGATATACGTTATGGGTGGATGACCTTAATGCATTCTTAATGTATATGAGATATTGTCTTATAGATGATGATCATATCATTCTATTTTTAACTTAAAAGGAAAAAGTCTCATTAATTGGTCAATCACCTCCTTATTTCTGCATTAAACTTCATTAGGCAGGCAAGTTACGTGTATATGGAAGTTATTAATCCATTTTCTTTTCAACACTTTACTGTCCATGAGATTTTCCTTACTTTGATTCATTGTATCTAGAAGGTTTGTAAATTAAGAGCATATGATTCATGCATAAAACATCTACAGTAATGAGGAAGTGCGTATTGGGACGATTGTCTAAAACAAGGTCTAAAAGAAATCCTACTAATCATGGATTTGACTCATAACAATCTGGTTCAGAAAAAAATGTAAATATATTTGACGGCATTTACGGATGCGATGCTCAGGATAATCCATGGATCCAAAAGTTTCCAAGATGTTATTAGCGGAACCATCGAAGTCTAAACCTAATAATTATCTCACATTATAAGAAAATATACAATGTTGTGATATGGAAGGTCTAATCGCGTATTCTTCCTCTCATGGTTCCACATCGTAGAATCGTCAAGGAAACAAAGTTTAAAAAAAAAGATTGAGATGCACCAACAGCAAGAGGGAGTCGAAGGTCCGTTACCTAAGATAGCATACGTCGGTGATCGCGTGCTTGATCGCTCGATCAAGGGGTCGATGAGGGAAGTGCCTTTCCCTTACGATGGTGCTCCTCCTTTTCCTGTTGTCGCGAAGCTACGGAGCTTGCACCGTTCTCCTTTTGTCTCTCTAGAGAAGGAGAGGGAAATGAGATAAGAGAATGACTTGGGGAGGGAGAAAAATGATGGATTAGAGTTTGGAAGGGAGTAGGAATGAGGGGAGATGAAGGGTGGGGGTACTAATATAGTTTGGGATTAAAACCCTAATTTTATAATCCTTATAATAGCCCTAGCCCGTAATTAACTTAATCTATCCCGTAACCCTTAATTCTCATCAACATCCATGACCCCTCTTTACTAAAACATTCATATCTCCCACATCCGAACTCGGATTTACACGTTTTTGGGCTCGTTGGAAAGCTTGCGACGAGACGTTTTTTTGAGTATAATATTGAATGGTTTCAAGACTTCGAAAAAAAATCAAAATTTGTGGGGTGTTACATCATAGCAACCTTAAAATCAGTCTCGTCCTCGAGACTTAAGATGCAAAAGGTGTAACATAACAACCTTAAAAGATTGGACCCTAACGAGAAAAAAAATAACAACCTTAAAAAGATGGAAGTACAGATTATGGATTACCTTCAAAAAGGTGTGGATAGTCACGGCGCATATTCGCCTCGGGTTCTCATGTGGCCTCCTCGTAGTTGTGTCGTTGCCAGAGGACCTTCACCAAAGGTATCTCCTTATGCCTCAACTTCTTCACTAAACAATCGATGATCCGGACTGGTTCCTCCAGATAACTCAGGTCGGTGTCCACGTGAAGATCATCATAATTAATCACAAGCGATGGAGCATGCACATATTTTCTCAAGTTGGAGATATGAAAAACATCGTGCACACCGGCAAGGTGAGGAGGAACCGAGGAAGTGCAATCCTGTATGCAACTTTACCAATCTTGTCGAGAATCTCAAAAGGTACGACAAATCGTGATGCTAATTTTCCCTTCTGCCCAAACCGTTGAACTCCCTTCATGGGAGAAACTCTCAAGAAGACAAAATCTCCAACCTCAAATCTAAGGTCAGTGCGACGTCTATCACTATAGCTTTTTTGCCTACTCTGTGCAGTAAGCAATTTCTCCCGAGCTATCTTGACTGCCTTAGCAGTCTCCTCCAAGTACTCTACCTTATGTAAAAGGTTATGTCCAGTCTCCTGCCAACTCAGAGGTGTAGAACACCGCCTTCCATACAACGCTTCAAAAGGGACCATGCCTATGCTGGCATGGTAACTGTTATTATATGTAAATTCTGCTAACGACAAATGGTCCTTTCATGGCCCTTTCCACTCCAGCACACATGCTCGAAGAAGATCCTCCAATGTCTGAATCGTCCTCTCGGATTGTCCGTCGGTCTGTGGATGGTAAGCAGAACTGAGGCATAGTTGCACTTCTAAAGAACTCATGAATTCTCTCCAGCAGTGAGAGGTGAACCTTGGATCACGATCAGATACAATCTGCTTCGGCAACCCATGAAGTCTGACAATCTCCTTAATAAAGATCACTGCAAGCTGTAAGGGAGTGCATGCCATACTCACAGGTATGAAATGTGCAGACTTAGTAAGCCTATCAACCACGACCCAGATGGCATCATGACTACCAGTGGTCTTAAGAAGTCCAGTCACAAAGTCCATAGATATACCTTCCCACTTCCACTCAGGAATAGGAAGGGATTGCAAAAGTCCAGGTGGCCTCTTATGCTCAACCTTAATTTGTTGGCACGTTAAGCATTTTTCCACGAACTTGGCCACATCCCTTCTTATTTGCTTCCACCAGAAGTTCTTTTCAAATCCTTATACATCTTGGTACCGCCAGGATGTATCGATAAACGTGAACTATGTGCCTCACGCATGATCTCTTCCCTCAATTGTACATCTGCTGAGACACGCAATCGATTCCCATTTCGTAGCACCCCATCTTGATAAGAAAAATCAACTAAGGTTCCTGCAATAGCCTTCTCCTTGAGTCTCTGCATACTCAGGTCTTCATGCTGCCACTGGATGATTCGCTCAACTAACTCTGGACGTGAAGGGGATGGAACTATGACCGTTTCTCTACTACTCTGAAATGGATGCCAATCACTGAAAGCTGCAAGAAGATCCCATGCTTTAAGCTGAAGATGGGATTCACTTGAATGAGGCCTACGGCTAAGAGCATCAGCGACCACATTCGCCTTACAAGGATGGTAAGAGATGGTGCACTCGTAATCCTTTAAAAGCTCAAACCATCTCCTTTGCATCATATTAAGCTCCTTCTGATCAAAAAGATGCTTGAGACTCTTGTGATCTGTGAAGATTTCGAAAGCAACACCATAAAGATAATGTCCCCACATTTTAAGAGCAAAGACAACGGCTGCCAGTTCCATATCATGTGTTGGGTAATTTTTCTCATGCGGCTTCAACTGTCTAGATCCATATGCAACAACCTTACCATGTTGCATCAAAACCGCACACAGACCCTCCTTTGATGCATCAGTGTAAACTGTGAATGTCAGTGCCCGATGGAATTGTCAAGATGGGAGCTGTAGTGAGCCTTTCCTTCAGTGTCTGGAAGCTATTCTCACACTCTTCTGACCAAGCATATGGCATCTCCTTCTTGGTCAGTTGGGTGAGGGGAAGTGCAATCTGAGAAAAACCCTTCACAAACCGTCTGTAATAACCGGGTAAGCCAAGAAAGCTTCGGATCTCCGATACATTCTTCGATCGTTCCCAACTAAGGACTGCTTTGATTTTTGCAGGATCTACTGACACTCCTGCACCTGAGATAACGTGGCCCGAAGAATGATACTTCTTGAAGCTAAAACTCACACTTACTAAACTTCGCATATAGTTTGTGCCTCCGTAAAGTCTCCAGCACTGTCTGTAAGTGAGTGTGATGTTCCTTCTCATCTCGAGAGTACATAAGGACATCGTCAATGAAAACGACAACAAAGCTATCGAGGAAAGGCTGAAACACCCAATTCATCATGTCCACGAAGGATGCTGGGGCATTTGTCAAGCCAAAGGGCATCACCAAAAACTCATAGTGGCCATATCTGGTTTTGAATGCGAACTTAGGTATATCCACATCCCGAATACGTAGTTGATGATAACCAGACCGTAGATCAATCTTGGAGAAGATGGATGACCCTTGTAGCTGATCGAAGAGATCGTCAATGCGCGGCAAAGGGCAACGATTCTTGATTGTTACTTTATTCAACTGCCGATAATCTATACACATGCGCATAGATCCATCCTTCATTAGGACAGGCGCTCCCCATGGAGATGTACTAGGGTGTATGAAACCCTTCTCTAATAGTTCTTGTAAATGCACCTTGAGTTCCTTCAGTTCAGCTGGTACTATCCTGTATGGTGCCATAGATATTGGTTGAGTTCCCAGAATAATAGAAATCTCAAACTCCACCTCACGAGGTGGGGGAAGTCCAGGCAAATCTGTAGGAAATACATCCGAAAAATTCTTCACTATTTCAACATCATCTATTCCTTCCATAGGGGTTTGATCCCCAATGACATGAGCAATAAACCCTTGACACCCATGAGATAGCAGGCGATGAGCTTGCAACGTTGATATGCAGGTTACGCCTCTCAAGGAGGTGCTTCCATCAAACACATTCTTGTAGCTCAGGAATCCTGAAAATAATTTGTTTCTGGAAACAGTCTAAACATGCATGGTGATTCTCGAGCCAATCCATCCCGAGAATAACATCAAAATCCTCCATCTGAATGAGCAGCAAGTACGCCTCGAGCATATAACCTCCAATATAAACTGGGCAATCGGGAAGAACCCGATGGACAATAAACAACTGACCCCTGAGTCCCTTAATAAGATAAGGGTATGAAACCATGGTAGGCTCTCGGCCTAAGGTCTCCGCAAAACTCCATGACACAAAAGAATGAGATGCACCCGGGTCAAAAAGAGCATGAGCTCTAAATTCGCCTACTGAAAGCATACCTCGTACTACTGATCCAGAAGCATGCGCTTGCCCATCAGTAATGGCATTGAGTTGTCCTTCTCTTCGTGTCCCACTAGAACCTGCCGTGCTTCGAGTCTGGTTCGGATGCCCTCTGCCATCACGAAAGGTAGAACCACGTCCCCGTTGTTGCAGATGCCCCCCTCGCATAGTACCTCGTAACTGTGAAGCTTCCAACGGACAGTTGGACTTGATGTGTCCATCCTGATTGCATCGATAACAAACACGCGCATCTGTCATGGTGTTCACCGCTGGATGTGATGCTCGTGATGGCTCGGAAAGTGCTTGCCTCAAAGTAGGAGCTCCTCCATGTGTGGATATGGTAGACATGCCAGGCCGGTAGGGGTGGAGACGTTGTCCTCTTCGTGTTGTTGATCGATCATTACGAGCAGTCCTCCCAGAATAGCTCGGTCCTCCTTGCTTGGTCTGTACTGACCTGCCTTCACGTAAGTCCTCATCCACTCGTGATGCAGCATCAACTACTTCCTTCATTGTAACCAATCTAAGGGGCACTAGCCTCTCGCGAATTTCTTTACGAAGACCTCGAAAGAACTTGAATGCTTTGTCGGACTCGGTCGGTACAGTGCTAGCAGCATACTTCAACAACTCTGTGAACTTGTTCAGATAAGCAGTCACAGTCCTATTCCCTTGCTCGAGTAATGTGAACTCCACGCGGCGCTGCTCTAGCCAGTATTCTGGATAGAAATGCTCCCGGAATGCCTCAATAAATTTCTCCCAAGTAATTGGCATTGCAATCTGTGGCTCCATAAAACTCCACCATTCCTCAGCATTGCATAGCCTGCTAAGGAGTAAGTAGCAAGGGTAACCTTCTCCTCATCTGGTACATGTATAAAACATAGTGTCACATCTAAAACTCACGAAGTGTGGGTGTGGTTTATAAGCGGTGAGGACTACTACTTGACAACTTGGGCTTAAGCATTTTGGGTGGTTGTCAACGGGTCTAATTTGAGATCGAACTCAACAAGTTGTCAAGTATGATTATACTCGATAATAACTTAATTAGGTCTAGACTTGATATATTACAAATGGTATCAGAGCGGGTTCCCTCTGGTAGTGGAAAGGGCTACCCGAAGGGAACTAAGCCGAGTTGTAACACACATACCCCAAAACATAGTGTCACATCTAAAACACACGAAGTGTGAGTGTGGTTTATAAGTGGTGAGGACTACTACTTGACAACTTGGGCTTAAGCAATTTAGGTGGTTGTAAATGGGTCCATTTGGGCCCGTCGTATCCAACAAGTTGTCATGGCCAGTTTTCCTCGATAACGGACCGGAGACCTAAGCCCGGGACGTTACAAATGGTATCAGAGCCAGGTTCCCTCTGATAGTGGAAAGGGCTACCCGAGAGGTGGAGCCGCCCCTACAAAGAGGTTGGAGGAAAAGGCTACCCGGAGCGTGCAGCCGCCACTATCACTAGGAAGAAGTAATGGACCATGTCGCAACGAGAACGTTGCAAATATAAGTGGGGGAGTTTGTAACACCCATACTCCCAAACATAGTCCCACATCTAAAACTCACAAAGTGTGAGAGTGGGTTATAAATGGTGGGAACTACTACTTGACAACTTGGGCTTAAGCATTTTGGGTAATTGCCAACGGGTCCATCTGGGTCCGAACCCAACAAGTTGTCAGGGCCAGTTTTCCTCGATAACGGACCGGGGACCTAAGCCCGGGACGTTACAAATGGTATCAGAGTCAAATTCTCTCTGATAGTGGAAAGGGCTACCCGAGAGATGGAGCCGCCCCTACAAAGAGGTTGGAGGAAATGGCTAACCAGAGCGTGCAGCCGTCACTATCACTGAGAATAAGTGATGGGCCATGTCGCAACGAGGACGTTGCAAATATAAGTGGGGAAGGTTGTAACACCCATACCCCAAAACATAGTGTCACATCTAAAACTCACGAAGTGTGGGTGTGGTTTATAAGTGGTGAGGACTACTACTTGACAACTTGGGCTTAAGCATTTTAGGCGGTTGTCAACGAGTCTAATTTGAGACCGAACCCAACAAGTTGTCAAGGCCAGTTTTCCTCGATAACGGACCGGAGACCTAAACTCGGTACGTTACAGTATAGCTTTTTCATCATATTTGATATAATTGTTATGAAATAAATACATTTAGTATATTCATATTGTTAGATTTATTCTGTTATGTAAGCTATCATGGCTATCTTTGTCAGTCTCCCTTTTGGCTCCCTAGGGTTTCACGCTATATAAGAAGCCTAAGCCTGACAAGACAATTCACTCTCTTCTTTCCTCACATGGTATCAGAGCAGTGGTCCTAGAATGATGCTCTAACCTAAATCCCTCTACCACCTCTAGCTTCGTCTCGTAGGTCCTTGCGTGAGCCCTCTTCTCCATCTAAGGCCCCGCACAGGGCTATCTCTCGGTTGCAACCGACTCTCCAGGGCCCTCCCAACCCTCCTTGTGTCATTGGAGCATCCAGTCAGGCCTTCCAGACCAACGAGGAAGGTCGTCGGAGGATTCCCAGGCTGTCGCCTAGATTTTCCAACCCATCTAGGCACCACCTTCCACCTTTAGTGCTCAGCAAGCACATGTAATCTGCATATCAGACCACACGGGGACCTGACAAGCCCATGTTACCTGCAGATCAGACCGTTGCAAGCAATCTGATTCACCTCCATCCTGTTCCAAAGAAAACTTGGTGTTGCCTACCAACTCTAGGCACCTTTCTTTGATCCTAAAAGATATGTTGATGTGCGTATACGGGTTTTTCAGACCATATTTGGTATTATTACCTCTAACCACAATGGCTATGTCTTCTACTGAGACAAAATCCCTCTTTTCGACATCCAACGTGGTGATGCAGGGTACATCTATCAAACTTAAGGGTACTGACAATTATGTGATATGGTCTCAGGTATTAAAGATATTTATCGAAGGTCAGAGGAAGATTTCCAGCCTAACGAAGGAACCTCTTAAAGAAGATGACAAGGATTTTGAATCCTGGTAGACAGACAATTATCAGGGCATGAACTGGATGACCAATAGTGTAGAACCACACATCGAGGCAAACCTTTTGTTCAAGGAGACAGTCAATGAGATGTAGGAAGAGTTGGCACAAGCATAATCACAATATGCGACCAAGTCACATCTGGCAGATATCTACATATGGATCTGGTCCGCATTACAGGGCGAGTCTATGCTGGTAGAATACAATCACCATATCTTATTGGATTGTATAAAGAACTTGCCATATTACAGCCGGTCTGTTGTACAAAACAGGTGACAAAGAGAGAATGGCAAGTCTACAGGTTTCTTGACGGTTTACATCCCCAATACTAGAATGCGAAGAAACAATTCCTCACAACAGACACACTTCCATCCATCAAAGTTATATTTGGACAATTGCATCAGGTTGAGAATTCATGTACCCATACTCGGTCTCCACAACATGTGGAGAACACGGCTTTTATGCTCTCATCGGTACGAGGTCGCTTCAACCACAGGGATAGCTCCCACAAAGGTGGTCGTGACTCTGGTCGTGTTCGTGGTCGTAACCATATTGCTCGCACTCACTGTCAGAAAATAAATCATTCGTATCAGAAATGTTGGGCAAATTTTGGGATGCCACCACAAGCTCACATGGCATCTAATTAAGATAGCACAGCAACAGAGGCACCTGCATAGGACTCTATCGGACAAACCGTCCAACTTTCAACATCTGAGTATTCACATTTAATGGAAATGTTACAGCGATCTGATGACACATCTAGTGAGGCCAGTCCTATTGCTCATCTAGTCATTCCATCAGGTACCATTGCCAATACTGCAACAGCGAATGCTCCTGCATGGATCATCGACTCTGGAGCATCCGCTCATATCACAAGAGAGGTAGTCTATTGACATCCTCTCAACCTTCTTCCGTCGTGAAGTCGGTTAGAGTGGCTAATGATGCACATTCACCAGTTACCTATGTTGAGACTATGGAGTTCTCTTCCAGACTCCACCTTGCGAGGGTTCACGGTGCTCTGGATTTCCCCTTGAGCTTACTGTTTGTTCATAAGTTGTGCACTGAACTACATTAACCTGTGATTTTTTATGGGTTATTTCGTAATTTTCAGGACATTCAGATGATGCAGGTTTTTGATGGGGACATGAGAGGAATGGACTCTATTATCTTGACATTCCTACGAACTCTACTTTGTTGATGATGTGTCAATTTCTTTTGATCCTCTTTTGTGGCAGCTTCGCCTTGGTCGTTCGTCTGTTAAAGCCCTCTCCATGATGTTCCCCAGACTTTCTTCACTGAAGTCGTTTGAATGTGAGGCGCGTCAATTAGGAAAACATCATAGGAAATATTTTCCTGCTAGAGTTGATCCTTGACGTTCTATTCCTTTTGCTTTGCTTCATTATGATATATGTGGACCTCGTTCGGTTCGTGTGATAGGTGGTCACAACTATTTTGTTATCTTTGTCGATGATCATAGCAGATGTTATTGGGTCTATCTAATAAAAAAGATATTAGAGATCAATAAAATTGTTAAATCTTTCTTTAAGTTCGTTAATACTGCATTCTCTAGTTGTATTCAGATTCTGAGGACTGATGATGCGCTTGAATTCACTTAACATGATTTGGTGTCTTTTTTTATTCTCAAGGTACTATCCACTATACCTCATGTTCCTACACCTCTCAGCAAAATGGTATTGCTGAAAGGAAACTTCGTCACCTTCTAGTTGCCAGGTCTCTTCACTCTCACACGAAGGTTCTTCAGACTTATGGGGGGGATGCCATTCTTACTGCAATTCACCTTATAAACAGGGTACCTTCGTATGTCTTATAGGGAGCCACTCCATTTTTGTTACTTTACCCAAATGAGATACATTTTCCATTACCTCTGCGTATTTTTTGGTGCACAGCTTTTGTTCGCAATTTTCATACTACAGATAAATTATCTGCCCATGCAATCAAATGTTTTTTCTTGGATACTCTCGGACCCAAAAGGGGTATAGATGTCATGATCTTGTGGGACATCGTTACCATGTCTCTGCTAATGTCACCTTTTCGAATAGATAAGCTTCTTAACACAGTCAGTCAGTGACATACCCTTGGAATTGCCACCACTGCATATTGTCTATAAGAGAAAGAGTGCTAGTAACAATGAATCTGTTCCTCTACCTATTCTTTTTTTATAGGAAGATGCACCTTCTTCGAATGTCCCTCCCACTGCTCATTTGGATGCTCCACCAGATCTCCCTATAGCCATGCGACGAACTAAGAGACAATGTACTCTCCATCCTGTCTCTTCCTTTACTTCCACTGGCAATCTTACTAGTGGTGATAAACGGTTTACAGATGTCATGATGACAATCACTATTCCTCGTGATCATATTTATGCAATACAGGACCATGGTTTGAAGATGGCCATGGACAAGGAGATGGATGCTCTTACATTCAGAGGGGCATCGGATCTAGTGCCTTGCCCATATGGGGTGAAACTGATTGCATGTAGATGGTTTTCACGACAAAACAATCTTCGAATGGCATAATTGACAGGTTGAAAACCCGACTGGTGGCAAAGAGCTTTACTAAGACATATAGGTGGATTATTTTGAGACTTTCTCACCGGTGGCTAGATTGGGCTCTATTCGCACTATCCTATCAGTTGTCGTCAACAACAATTGGCCGATATTCCAACTCAATGTGAAAAATGTCTTCATATATGGAGATCTTGAGGAAGAGATTTACATGATGCAGCCACCAGGGTACTCAGTTGAGGGAGAGTGCAGATGTCGACTTCGCATGGCCATCTATAGCCTAAATCAAAGTCCATGAGCTTGGTTTGGTAGACTAACTAATGAGATTAATTCTCTTGGGTTCTAGAGGATGACATCATATTCTTCTATCTTTGTGAGGCGGGAGGCCATTGTAAATGTGATATTGGTTGTCTATGTTGATGACATAGTAATAACTGGTGATGACAAAGCAAGAATTATAGAGGACAAGACCGTCTTCCAGAGGGTTTTGCCATCAAGGACCTTGGTCAAATATGCTACTTCTTGGGTATAAAGGATATACCGTACAACATAAGGGTTATATTTGTCACAGAGGAAATATTGCATGAATATTCTGTTAAAAAAATAGGAATGCGGAAGTGTATCAAAGAAATAAAATAAGAAAATTAAGAAATACCGGGATTCTACTTGGAACCATGCTTCCTAAGGAGTGGGATGAAACCACAGGAGAACGCCACAAAGGGTTGATGCTTCTATTGCTTTTCTCACTGAATACAGTGGGTGTAGGGATCTATATATAGCCCCTACTGAGTCTCCGCATCTCATAACTAGTAGATGCGGGACTAAAGACTTGGATGGAATAAATGGATCTTGGAGAGATCCATTTACCCATCTCTCACATAAGTGATGCATAACCAAATACTCCAAGACTCCCCCTCAAGCTGGAGCATGTAATGCTCAGCTTGGACAAACAGAAAGAAATCTCAACTCACAATACAGGACACTACAAACAATATCAACTCAACGCGCACAACTGTCAGTTGTTGTCGAGGACGTTGCTTCTCATGTCGTGCAGGTGAGGAGGACGAACAGGCTGGAGTGTGAGTCAAACTGAATCTCCTCGTCAGAGAGCATGTGCTCTGTACTGCGCCTGTCAGAGTCACCGCAACTGAAATGAGTCTCCTCGTCAGAGTACTCTGGCCCACCACAATATGTGGACAACTGCTCCATCTCTGAAAAGAGTCAAACTGAAAAGCTATGGAGTGCAATCCTCGTCGGAGTCCACGGTCACTGGAGAATGGAGTCTGAAAAGTCTCCTCATCGGAGAACTAGGTCTCTCCCATCTGGCTCAGAGTATGGTACTCTACTTTAGAGTCCCTTTGAAACCACATGAAAACCCTAGCCCACATGGCATAGGAAATGGGATCTCTACTCTAGAGTCCTTATGGATCACATGAAAACCCTAGCCAACAAAACAAGAATGATGGGGACCACAAACAATGATGGCAAACATGTGCACATCTGAAAAGACCACATACATGTGCATGTCTGAACTAAAGACTCGGAAACAATATGACGTCGAATATGAATATCTGAACATCTGTAGAGTCTGAAAATCCGACTGGCTTTTGGATTAGAGAATCTGAATCTGTAGCCTGTGACTCTACACAATACTCCCCCTTTCTCCTATACTTGTCGACAATGTTGTAAAAGTCACCCGACTAGCCCGACTAGTAGGTCCGACTAGTCTAGTCAGTGGGGTGGCCGACTGAGTACCGACTAATTCCGACTAGGTCCACTAGACAACCAAATTTTGCTTGCAGATGCCAAATTTTTTTACTTTTTTAAAAGCAAATTTATTTTAATACGCTTAATGTTTTATTTAAATTCAGTTACTTCTTTTGATTCATTATGATAATAAATATATATATATAAATCCATGTAAATATATAATAATATATGTATAAAATTGATTTATATATTTAAAAAATCAAAGCCGATTAAAGCTCGACTAAATCAGATTAATCACCCGACAGCCGATTAATCCTTAGTCAGTGACTTGACCGACTGAGTACCGATTACCGACTTTTGCAACCTTGCTTGTCGAAAAACAATGGCATCGAGTCTGAATATCTGAACATCTGTAGAGTCTGAAAATCCGACTGGCTTCTAGACTAGAGAATCTGAATCTGTAGGCTGTGACTCAACACAATACTCCCCCTTTAACATATACTTGTCGGAAAACAATGGCATCGACAAAGTTGGGAGAAGACAATAAAATGGGGAAGACAACAAAACGTCAAAAAGCCGAGGTATTTTTTTCTCAGCTTTTCTCAAAAAAATTTAAATTTCTTGCGTACGGCTTTTTTTGTACGCTCTTTTTTTGTTTTTTTGTTTTTTGGCAACTCACGACCCAAATTTGGCCCAAAATATGCAACTTCTCTCCCTTTTTTTCTGAAGAATGAACCTTGGCCCCAAAAAAACGAACTGCACCCAAAACTTCTCAACCCTCTTTTTTTAACACACAGCCCACTTGGGCCTAAATAGCTCTTCTTCTTTTTTAACTGCCAAAATAGTTGGGTCCAATATCCTCAGCCCCTTTTTTCTTGGCCCACATATGGGCCCAAAACAAAGCACCTTCCCCTTTTTTTAATTCTCGGCCCAAAACAAGGCCCAAGATGAAGCAACTCTCTCTCCTCCTTTCTTTCTTTCTTCTTTTTGTTAATCTTCTTCGGCCGAAGTTGGGCTCAAAAGTGCATCCCCACATTTTATTTAACAAGCCGTTAGGGTTCCCCTTTGGTTACCTTTCTCCACGCCACCTCGATTGGGCTCTCTCTAAGGAAACCTATGCCGCCAGTTCCTGTTGTGTCGTCGAGGTCAATGTCGGTGTCTATGTCGCCTACTTTGCCTGCTCAAGATGGAAGGCCTCGCGCCGCATGCGCCGCCGCGTGGGGTTGAGTGCTACTTGGAGGAAGACTGGAGATCGATGTCGGGAATGAAAGGAAGTCAGGACAACGTCGCATGGCCTGGAGTTGCGATGGACGAGAGGCTGCGATCTGCGTCGCCTAAGGCTTTCTGTTGCTGCGACCTGGATCTGAGACAAGGGTTACGCGTGAGGATAGGGCTCGCGTGGGGAGTTGCCTCCCGGAGCATAGAGGTTGTGCGCGCCTGAGAGGAGCTTGGAGCATCGCGCGGAGGCTCGCACCACATGTGCTTGCCGACAGGAGATGCACAATGGAGCTCCTCGATGATAGTAGGGTGGCGCTAAGACCGCCTGGAAGACAAAGAGAGGAGGTCTGGTGCCTCCGCGCCGCCTCCTCTTGTTTTTTATGTTTCTGAAATCGCAACTTGGAGAGGAGACGGAGGAACGCCTTATGCCAGCTAGCCGCCTGGAGGGAAGAGCGACTTTTTGATATAGGATTGTTGGCTGCCCCCTGGAGGAGCTGCTCAAGGGGAAGTGTTTGATGCTTCTGGGCTGGAACGTGGTTAGGGTTTCATGAGAAAAACCCTAGAACTTCTTAAACAAACTCCAGAAGTTAACATAATTAGCAGACTTGAACAGATCTAGAACATGCACTTCATAAAAATTAATCTTCAAGAATGAAACAGAATCGAACTTCTTAATAATCGAATCTCGAATCAAAATAAAGAGCATAATAAAAAACCTCAAGAATCAAACCCGCTCTGATACCATGTTAGAAAATAGGAATGCGGAAGCGTATCAGAGAAATAAAATAAGAAAATTAAGAAACACCGGGATTTTACATGGAACCACACTCCCTAAGGAGCGGGATGAAACCACCGGAGAACGCCACAAAGGATTGATGCTTCTATTGCTTTTCTCATTGGATACAATGGATGTGGAGGTCTATATATAGCCCACACTGGGTCTCCACATCTCATAATTGTAGATGTGGGACTAAAGACTTGGATGGTGTAAATGGATCCTGGAGAGATCCATGTACCCATCTCTTACATGACGTATAATCAATTATTTCAGTGAACTCTTAATATTACACACTTAAACATATGAATTCGCAAATCTTAGATGCATGTGAATTCGAATACCCATATAAGAAAAAATTTTGGGACGAGGGTGTTGCCCTTGCAACCCCCATAAAGGGGGCCCACCTGGGTCCTCCTAACTCCCCCCTCCCCCTCCAGGCTCGTTGATCGGGCAGCGAGACCGCTATACTAGTAGGATATGGTGGCACAGGGGGACATTGGACCATTCCTCGACTGAGTTCAACATAACATACTGTTAGGATTCAAAAATCATATTATTCATATCAACATCTCGAATATCTTTAATGACAACTATAGCCAATTAGTTCATTTTTGATAAATATTAGTGGCCAATGATTTCCTTTTCGATTGGGTAAAAATTTAGTAGAAAATTTTATGGATTAGACATAACTCGAATAAAAATAACTTCTTAAACAAACTCCAGAACTTAACATAATAATCAGACTTGAACAGATCTAGAACATGCACTTCATAAAAATTAATCTTCAAGAATGAAACAGAATCAAACTTCTTGATAATCGAATCTCGAATCAAAATAAAGAACATAATAAAAAACCTCGAGAATTAAACCCGCTCTGATACCATGTTAGAAAATAGGAATGCGGAAGCATATCAGAGAAATAAAATAAGAAAATAAAGAAACACCAGGATTTTACATGGAACCATACTCTCTAAGAAGCGGGATAAAACCACCGGAGAACGCCATAAAGGATTGATGCTTCTATTGCTTTTCTCACTGGATACAATGGATATGGATGTCTATATATAGCCCCCACTAGGTCTCCACATCTCATAATTGGTAGATGTGGGACTAAAGACTTTTTTTAGGCTCAAAAAAGGGGGATACACTCGTTGGTGTTCGCCCCATAAATATATATAAAAAAGAAAATAAGAAAGAATACTTACAGATTCAAGGATGGAGAGATGGAGTTAGAGACCCTAAGCAGAAACAACAAAATCCCGGGTTTAAAGAAAACACTAGCCCACAGCAATTAGGCCCAAAACCCTACAGAATACACCAGTCGTTTATAAATCGAGCGCACAAAATAAGTATGTTTTCACGATAAAACCGCTGCCGGGAGAAAATAGCTTCGTTCCTGCCAAGCCATATGCACCACAGCCGCGCAACGGGAGCCAATAGGTCCCGCCTATCCCTGTTCATGTTGGTCCAAAGATGCTCGCAGAAAGCGGAGAGGTTGTCCGCTCTCCCCCAAGGCATGTCGTCCCAAATTCCCGATACCAAGTGGCAGCCGAAGAAGAGGTGGCCAATAGATTCATCCTCATCATTACAAAGGGGGCAAGATGCGCTGAAGTTTGGAAAGATTGTAGCACAACGATCACGAGTCAACAGCCTCCGTCTGCGAAGTAACCAAAGGAAAATGCCGATGCGCTCCGGCAAGCGCAAGCCCCAAAAGAACCCACAATCACGCACAAGAAGAGTAGAAGCAGGAGGTGGAGGAAGGACCAGAGCACGGTAAGCCTTCCTAGTGGAAAAGGAGTCGTCCTTCCAACGCCAATGATCCATCTGCAAAGTCGGCGTAGCAGCAACACTAAGAGCCGCTAACATCGAAACGAAGTCATCCACCCGCTGCTCGGAAAAGTTCGCGGAGAAGCGTGGACACCAACACCCATCCACCCAACAATCAGCCACGGTCGCATTCTTATTAGACGCAAGCGCGAACAAGCGTGGAAAACGCACCTGAAGAGGACCACCGCCCGACCAATCATCCAGCCAAAACTTGAAAAAGTCTCCCGTCCCCAACACCGGGATGAAAAGCGCAACATTCCTCGCCAAGGAGGCCATCACGCTGCGCCAGAACGAGGAAGGATGTAATCTCAGACCCCCCCCCCCCCCCCGTTGCAAGCCGAACCAGTCGTCGCCCAAGAGCACCCTGAGTACATTGATAAAGAAGTTATCTTCCGTCCCCCAAATTCTACTCACCCATTTGAGTAGTAGAGCGTCATTAACCACATCCAGCCTCCGCACGCCAAGGCCACCAAAACACTTAGGCATAGACACGTCACCCAAGCAACCAGATGCATGCCCCTACCATTCCCCCCCTTCCGCCCCCACAGGAAGCGTCGCATACACCGCTCGATCCGCAATCGCACCCCCGCAGGCATTCGACGAACGGAAAGGAAGTACACAGGGATAGACGAGAGCATCGATTTGAGAAGAATAAGACCCCCCCCCCCGAGAGAGCAAAGCCGCCCGCCAACCAGCAAGGCGCGTCTCCACGCGCTCAGTAATAACACGCCAACCCCGGGCTCTGGCCCGCCCCACCGATAAAGGTAAACCAAGATAGGCAATCGGAAGCTCACCAGGAGAAGAACCGAGCAGCCGACCGCATTCCTCCGCCTCCGCAGGCGACATGCCAAAGGGCACCACGTTGGATTTGGAGACGTTAATCGACAAGCCCGATAGTTCACAGAAAAGGGCAAGTGTGGTGGGACTAAAGACTTGGATGGTGTAAATGGATCCTGGAGAGATCCATGTACCCATCTCTCACATAAGTGACGCATAATCAATTATTTCAGTGAACTCTTAATATTACACACTTAAACATATGAATCTGCAAATCTCAGATGCATGCGAATTCGAATACCCATATAAGAAAAATTATTGGGACGAGGGTGTTGCCCTTGCAACCCCCATAAGGGGGGGCCCACCTGGGCCCTCCTAACTACCCCCCCCCCCCCCTCCAGGCTCGTTCATCGGGCAACGAGAATGATATACTAGTAGGATATGGTGGCACAGGGGGACATTGGACCATTCCTCAACTGGGTTCAACATAACATATTGTTAGGATTCAAAAATCATATTATTCATATCAACATCTTGAATATCTTTAATGACAACTATAGTCAATTAGTTCCTTTTTGATAAATATTAGTGGCCAATGATTTCCTTTTTGATTGGGTAAAAATTTAGTAGAAAAGTTTATGGATTAGACATAACCTTTTTATGTTCTTATCTTCATAATTCCATCATATATTACAATGTTACATATCATATGTCTGTCAGATTATATTATTTCATCAATAAATATATTTGTTATGATTTTAGTAATTATTTTCCTATAAAAATTTAGGCTTACACCTCGACCACCTCGAGGCTACGCCTTGCCTCGCCTCTAGGGAAAACGACATGTTCCAGCTTTTATTTTTACCTTGATCTAAGTCAAGTGCTAAAGCAGAATATAGGGCAACTCAAGCCATATATGAGATTACTTGGTTGACATCTTTCTTGGCAAAAAAATGATTTTCCTACAACTACTCCAGTTCCTTTACATTGAGACAACAAATCAACCATATATATCGCCACCAATCCAGTTTTTCATGAAAGAACCAAACATATTGAAGTTGACTGCAATTTCGTACGTGATGTACGCAAAGGGAAGATCTACACTACACATGCATCTATTGACCTTCAGGTTGCAGACATCCTCATAAAGGCAATACCCAGGAGACGTGCTTCTGAACTTATATCCAAGTTGGGCATGATCGACAGATATGCTCCAACTTGAGGGGAGTGTTAGAATTATTCCATTTTATTCTGTTATGTGAGCTATCGAGGGTATCTTTGTCATTCTCCCTTTTGGCTCCCTATGGTTTCATGCTATATAAGAAACCATGGGCCCTATGGAATAAACAAGTCAATTCACGTTCTTCTTTCTTCACATATATCATGTCAATCCATCCAGTACATGTATTTTGAGCAAATCTAAAAGTATTTTTAATAAAATTTATACATGATTAAATTAGTGTTTTAAGTTAGTGTCTGCTTTTAAGGATATACTAACATAGCTTTCATATATCCCTCAATATTTGTATCTGCATTCATATTTAAAAATGGACAGCATTCATATTTAAAAATGGACAAGGATGTGGTTATCCGTATCCAATTATTTGCATCCCTAATAGTCAGGGTGGTATCTTTTATTGTGTTGTATCTCTGAGTTGGGCTTAAAAACAAAAAAAGGCCATGGTAAAAAGGGGAGAATGAAAAATGATTGAGAAAAAAAGGGTAAGAGAAAAAAGCAATAAAATGAATGTTAAAAAAAAGAGAAGTTTCTTGTTTGACCACCTCTCTTCATTAATTCTCCCAAGGAAATTAATTTCATCTCAAGGAAAGGCACTAACTACTCCTCTGATTAGAGGTAAAAAAGTTGGGAGAAGCAAAAAAGTATAACGGAGGTTAAAGACTTCTATATAGGGATAACTGGATCCCATTAAATTAGGGGTAAAAGGTTGGCATGGAAAGTTACACAAGTCCCCCATCCCAAAGTATTTTATCAAAAGGAGAAAAGAGGAATTGGTTGTCGTGGAACATTTATGAAAAACTCCCGTACAAAAACCTTTGTATGTAAAGGTTAAAGTTGGGCAATACATAGAGAATCTACTCAACTGAAGGGTCAAAATAATTATGTGTTTGCCCCTCGGTAGGGTGAAGCATTGGGCTTGATCCAGCCCAACCCAAGAAAGCCCGACTCCGGCCTGCTATTTTCTCTCAGATCGTGGGTCGGGTCGAGGCCCAGAAAAAATGTTATATTGCTGACCCGAGCCCAGCCCCAGGCCCACTGTTTCGGGCCCGGGTTCGGGCCGGGCTAGGCCCGATGCATTGGTTTTTTTCTATCATATTCGTCAGCCCCTTGGTCATCAACTTGTAAGGAGATATTAAGGTCGTATTTTCAATTACAAATATGAACATAAAACTACTAATTTGCGGGGATTTTTGACGTGCAAAATATTCATGTTAAATATTGGACCTTCTAGCTAACAACTCCCTCATTCATTCTCTCTCTAGACCTTGTTGCGTAGTTAACTTTGGTGTCTATTATACATGCATATCTCGTTATTGCATAGTTAATTTCAATGTTTTCCCATAATACTCGTAGCATCAAAACCATTTTTGCGGCAATTTTACTGCTGCCAGAGCAGCATAGCAACTCAAATTTGGTTGCTGAATTTAAGAAGCAATTACACTATGCTTCATATGATAGTGGTTGTTGCTCTAAAATAAATCACGAGCACACAGATGTTCTCGCAAGCAATGTGCAGCGTATACAGTTGATTTTTATGCATCCCCATCCTGATAGAATATGCAAGCAGAGATCACACCAAGAGGCTGTGGTCTTGTCAAAATGAATGAGGTGGATTTGGGACTGCCATGCAACAAGAACAGAAAGTGGAAGCTAGGAAATTAAAGGTAGAAGGGAGTTAGATGGAAGGGGATTTACACATTAATGGCATTGTTAATACTGTAATTTATATTGCAATGAATGGTGTTGTAGAACAGGTCGCTGTTGTATTTTCAATTTTATAGAGTCCGGGCTGGTCGGGTTGTGTGTGTCTTTACGAGTTCGAGTTGGGCCTGGCCCAACTCCAAAATTCCAAGAAATTTGAGGCCCTGACCCAACCCATATAAATATCCGGGTATGTGCCGAGATCGGGTTTGATGGGTCAGATCCAGGCTGGGTCCAGGCTGACTCGGCCCAATGCTCCACCCTACCCCTCGGTGAGGAAAAAACTAAAAGAGAAATCTTATTAAATGTTCAAAATTGGAAAGATTCATCCAAAGAATCCTAGAAAATCCCAATACCGCCATCGATGATCTAGCAACTCATTAAAAGATGAGTTTTTCAAAAGCGGATAAGAATTGATGCAGTCCAAAATATTTAGATTTATAATATTCCATTTATGATAAAAGAAATTAATATTATAAAAAAGTTCCAAAAGTCACAATCTTTGGATGTATCTCTTGATTTGGATGTCTTTTAAATTGATAGATTGTTTTTTAATAAATTAATTTCCTATATAAAGCAACATATGTCTGTGTACTAGGAGAGTTGAAATGAGATTAAAATTTGGTATAACCTTTGGCTTTATCTTTTTCCCCCTTTGAATTTTATTTCGCTTCCTCAACCTTCCATCCATTCTCCATCCCAGTTTTCTTCAATTCTCACACAGCTTGGTGTTTTCCTCTTATCTCCTCGGCTTGTCCAATTCCTATCTTCTCACCCCTTCAAAAATTCTTCCTTGAATTCACGTTTGCAACAAATACTAACAAGTCAATCAGGGTATCTTCACCTATTATTAATTGACAATATCGGCACGGAATGTCAAAGGAGATGGGGAGGCAATGAAATGAAGAACAGTGGAATGGTCTGAGCCAAAGCAAAGGGCTGACATCATACGTATACATAAGACAAAGAAGAATGGATTGGGAGAACATGAGACATGCCAGACAAGAGTCCTATCCATGCTTGGTTTTCACGAGCCGAGGATTGTTAATAAATCTAAAGGTCATCTTACTGCATGGTTGAATAATTTTGTTCTGATGGATATCTAAGAGGGGTCAAGGGCTATTGTGGTCATTTTTAAAGATGCAAGTAGGTGATTTTGCGTTCATATATGCATTAGCATTTGTATGTGTCTGGTTTATGGCTCGGTGGACCATGGAATATTATTAAGAGGATTAGTTATTTTGATGGACGGGGTACCTTTCCTCATTGGTGATGACTTACATGTCACTCTATCTCTGGTAGATCCGTCAAAAGGAGACATGGTGGTATACATGAGTCGTAGGGTAGCGTCAAAAGGAGTCGTAGGGTAGCGTAATAGAATCAAGCAATTTCAGGCCAACAAATACTGTAAATATCGGATTCAAATCTTGACCAGAAATCTCAATAGGAAAATACTAATAAGACATGACATTGTCGTCAAGAATGCAACTCCACGTCCTAGTGTCAAACATTGGCGTTTTGTTAAAATGGAAAACCAGCAATTTAAATTCATGAAACACTTGCCTTCGATAATCCACTAAAATTTATCGGCAACACCTGAGATGATGCTTCTTTGCTTTGGTCAGGTGTGAGAACCACGGATGCATCTGCTTCCAGAGAAATTGCCCGTTCACTTTTATTGATTACCTGCAACTCCGGCCCCACTGTATCTAGCATAACCTGTGAAGGAAACAATAAGAAATTGCTCAAGGAACTCGCCAAAATCACTTCTCAAATCATGAAAAAAAAACTAGCATCTAAACAATTGGCCTGTGACCAATTCTTGCAAATAAGAGCACACAAAGGAATCTTACAGCACACAGCTTCTTAGTGCTCTTGACAGCAAGCTTAAGGTTCTCAAGAGTCTGCTGGTGATAATCCGCATCTCCCCATGAGAAATCAAATCGTGCCACTGAAATAACAGACCAGTGAGCGTGTAAAACCAATTATTTAAGTTATAGATCAAGTTCACGTGTGTGTGTGTCAGTGTTGCAGAAGACGGTATTCGGTATTCAGTCGGAGGGGTCACTGAATAGAGAATAATCGGTATTCGGGCGACTATTCGGAATTATTCGGTTTTGTATTTTTTAATATAAAAATTATTCATAATACATATATCCTTATATTTTTATACATATATGGTCATTAGTTAACATGAATCCAAGATAAAAGTACCAATCAATATAATAGATATATAGAATTTGACATTTGTTATGATACCGTGGTAAAATGTAGCCCATAAAAATTGAAAATTGAAAATAAAAAAAATCAAAAAATCAAAAGTCAAACTCCAGTCGGCCTAATAGTCGGGCCAGTCGGCCGAATAGTCGGGCGACTATTCGGTCGGGCCGACTATTGACCGAATGGAGGTCTATTCAGTCGGGCACCTCCCCCCCCCCGCACCGCATAGTCGGACCGACTATTCGGGATAGTCGGCCGACTATTGCAACACTGGTGTGTATTTAGGCATTTATTTGAAGTGCATATAGAGACTAGATGGGAGCAATACTTTCATTAAGGATGAGGAAGGTCACGTGCTTAAGGACGAGGAAGGTCACGTGCTTGTTCATTAGAAGGAGACGTGAAGTGAGACTGGATGGGAGGAAGACCTTTCTCAAGTGAGATGCATTAAGGACGAGGAAAGGTCACATGCTTGTTCATCAGAAGGATATAGAGACTAGATGGGAGCAATACTTCCATAAACTTTTCATTGGAGAAGGAAATAGAGAGATCACTTTGGGTGATCTAGCTAGTAGTGAAAGTTACTTGAATCGTGCATGCTATAGACGAATACAAAGAAAAGAAGTAGAGGAGGCTTTGAAGGTTATGAGACCTGGGAAAGGTGTTGGACCAGATGACATCCCTGTAGAAGTTTGGAAAGTTTTAGGTGAGCGTGGTTTGACTTGGCTTACGAATCTATTCAATGTTATTTGGCGAAGCAAGAAAATGCCTAAAGATTGGAGGAGGAGTATCGTGGTGCCTCTTTATAAGAACAAAGGAGACATTCAAAATTGTTCAAATTACAGAGGTATCAAGTTGATGAGTCACACTATGAAAATTTGGGAACGTGTGATCGAAAGAAGGTTGAGGCAAGTTTCCCAAATAAAAGAAAATCAATTCGGATTCATGCCAGGTCGCTCAACTATTGAAGCCATCCATTTGCTGAGGAGAACAATGGAGATTTATAGAGCTAAAAGGAAGAATCTCCATATGATCTTTATTGATTTGGAGAAGGCTTATGATTCCGTCCCACGAGAGATACTGTGGAGAGTTTTGGAGAAGAGACAAGTACCTGTCCTATACATTAATCTCATAAAGGATATGTATGATAAGGCTTTATCTTGTGTAAGGACCCCAACGGGGAAGACTGACTATTTTGATATCAACATTGGTTTGCATCAAGGTTCAGCTTTGAGTCCATTTCTTTTTACTTTGATTATGGACGAGTTGACAAGTCACATTCAGGATGAGTTACCTTGGTGTATGTTATTTGTTGATGATATTGTGTTGATTGACGAGACTATAGATGGAGTAAATGAGAAGCTTGAGGTTTGGAGACATGCATTGGAGACTAAAGGTTTTCGTATAAGTAAGGCTAAGACGGAATATATGGAATGCACCTTTGATGGAAGCAATGGTGAAGGAATCGAGGTGAAGATTAGTGACGATAACATCCAGAAGAGAGATTCTTTTAGATATCTGGGATCTATTTTGCAACATGATGGAGAATTTGTTGGAGATGTTACTAATAGAATAAATGCAGGCTGGCTAAAGTGGAGAGGAGCCTCCGTTGTTCTCTGTGATAAGAAAATGCCTTTGAAAATTAAAGGAAAGTTTTACAAAGCAGCCGTGAGACCTGCTATACTTTATGGTTCTGAATGTTGGCCTGTGAACCGTAGACATGTGCAGAGAATGGCTGTAGCAGAAATGAAAATGCTAAGATGGATGTGTGGACATACACGTAAAGATCGGATTCGGAATGATGCAATCAGAAAGAAAGTTGGTGTAGCTCCGATCGAGGATAAGATGCGAGAAAACCGCTTAAGATGGTTTGGTCATTTGCAAAGAAGGTCAACTGATGCACCGGTTAGGAGATGCGAGTGTTGGGATGTTGAGCCGGCTAAGAGAGGGCGAGGACGGCCCAAGAAGTGTTGGAAAGAGACTATACGAAGGGATCTTAGTTTGCTGGATATAAGTCCGAAATTGACCCAAGATAGATCTGAATGGAGGCGAAGAATCCATGTAGCCGACCCTACTTAATTGCGGGAAAAGGCTTTGTTGTTGTTGTTGTTGTATTTGAAGTGCATATCAAACGATCAAAAGGCTAGCCAAACGGTTTATGGGAAAAAAACATGGGAGGGGGGCAATTATTCAATTTATAATTGTTGGAGGAAAAGAGTTATATGTTTATTCTATAGAACCCTAAGCTCTCTTATATAGAGAGAATCCATGGGTAAATTACATAAGAGGATATCAGGAAAATAAAAATAGAATAAACAATACACTGACTACATAATTATCGCTACACTCCCCCTCAAGATGGAGCATAGATATCAATCATGCTCGGTTTGGAAGAACATTTCTGGAACGGTCCTCTGAGCAATGGCTTGGTAAAGATGCCGGCAGTCTGCTCCCCTGAACTAACATGTGAAGTAGAAATCAGACCCTTCTGGATCATATCTCTAGTGTAGTATCAGTCTACCTCAATATGTTTTGTCCTTTCATGAAAGACTGGATTATTGGCAATGAACAAAGCAACTTGATTATCACACTGTAGCTGCATAGGTAAAGGTACATGTATATGCAAGTCTTCTAGTACAGCTCGAACCCACATCATTTCTGTGCTCGCTTGTGCCATGGCTCTATATTCAGACTCAGCACTAGATCTAGCCACAACAGTTTATTTCTTGCTTTTCCAAGAAACTAGAGAGCTACCCACAAAATCTGCAAAGCTTGACGTAGACTTTCTATCCTTGGGGCATCCAGCATAGTCTGCATCTGTACATGCCGAAATAGATAAATATGTGTCCTTCCTAAACAGCAATCCTGGGCCTGGAGAAGACTTCAGATACCTTAGTATCACATATATGGCATCCATATGTATATGCCTTGGTTGTTTCATGAACTGGCTCACTCTACTTACTGCAAAGGCAATATCAGGTCGAGTTATAGTGATGTAAAGAAGATTACCCACCATTTCTCTATGCCTTCTCCTGTCAACCTCCTCAGTATCGTTGTCATATAATTTCATACTTGGATCCATAGGAGTACTCGAGGGTCTACATTCAGCCATGCCCGTTTCAATAAGCAAATCTATAATATATTTCCTTTGGGTCATCACAAGAACATGTGCATTCCTAGCAAACTCCAGCCCCAGAAAGTATCGTAGGGTACCAAGATCCTTCGTAACAAACTGACGACCCAAAAATGCTTTTGCCTTCTCTATCTCCTGAGCATCATCTCCTGTAACCAGAATATCATCAACATATACCATGATGACAACCGTACCTCTAATTCTTCTGAATGAACAGCGAGTGATCCGCATTTGATCTTTCGAATCCTTGTCGTTCAATTAGATGGGAAAGCTTCTGAACGCATGCCCTTGGGCTCTGTTTAAGATCATATATCGCCTTGTGAAGTCTACACACCATATGATTCTCCCCCTCAGCAGCAAATCCCGGGGGCTTCTGCATGTAGACTTCTTCCTACGGATTATCATACAAGAATGCATTCTTAACATCAAGTTGACATATGGGCCAATCACGTACCACAGCAACAGACAGTAGAATGCGAAGAGTGGAGTGACGAGCCACTGGAGAGAATGTATCCATATAATCCACATCATATGTCTGAGTGAAGCCTCTCGCCACTAGCCTTGCCTTGTACCGGTCAAGGCTACCATCTGTGTGGTACTTTACTGTGAAGATCCATTTGTAGCTAACAATAGATGCGCCTGAGGGTGCGGGAACCAAGCTCCATGTACCCCATAATTGTAAAGCAGCCATTTCTTCTTCCATAGCCCACCGCCAGCAGTCACTCTTCATGGCCTCTTGATAATTCTGTGGTATCTCCATGGAAGACAAAGCCACAGCAAATCTCTGAAAATCCCATGTGATACGGTGAAAGGAAACCTGAGAAGCAAGGGGATATGACGCGCAAGTACGTTTTTGCTTCCGAATAGCAATATGGACATCAAGACCATCATTCACTGTACTCGTCGGTTCACAATCCTCCTGCAAAGAAGAATCATGCACATACACTCTATCCGACCAATCGTTAGTAATAGCATCTGAACATACCTGAGGCATGCTGGATGATTGTCGTGCAGCATGAGCAGGACCAGACCGTCGTGTATAGTTTTTAGGTAATGGCAGGATAGGTGGATGTGGTGGTGGTGATGGTGTTGGCATGACAACGGGGACAGGAATGGATGGAGGTGGACTCAAAATAGGAGGAGGAACATAGACATCGTCATTAGACTTGAATGAGGCCAACCTGTCACATGCAGGCGAGAAGTACATAACTGAGTCAAAAAATGGAACATCAGCACTGACGAAATATTTCCTGTTTACAGGATCATAACAACGTAGCCCTTCTGTGTCCGAGAGTAACCCACAAAGACACACTTGACAGCTCTAGGTGAGAGTTTGTCAAGTCCATGAGACAACTGGTGAACAAAAGCAACAGCATCAAAGACACGAGGGGTAAGAGAATAATTCCTTGTCTGGAAAAATAACAGAAAGAGGAATTTTCTCACCAAGTACCGAGGACGGCATACGATTCACAAGTAACATGTTGTAAGAATGGCATCCCCCCAAAAAGAAATAGGTACACAACTATGTATAAGCATGGTTCGAGTAATTTCAAGAAGATGACGATGTTTCCTCTCTGCAACACCATTCTGTTGAGATTTGTAAGCACATGTGGTTTGATGAATAATGCCTTTTGATGAAAAGAAATGGGAGAGAGAGCAAGTGCAAAACTCCAATGCATTGTATGTGCGAGCATATTTGACATGAGAGGAAAAAACATTCTGCACTTCAGTTATAAGATTTCTAATAACATCCCTTGCTTCAGATTTGTTCTTTAATAGAAAGACCCGCGACACACGAGAAAAGTCATCAACAACTACAAGATAAAACCTGTGTCCCTGATGATCAGGAACACGACTCGGACCCCAAATATCAACATGAAATAATTCAAACGGAAAGCTACTGCTCCGACACTGACGACTAGGGAAGCTAGCTCGATGGTGCTTTCCCAACTGACAGGCTTCACACTAAAAAGAAGAACTTAATAGAAAGACCCGCGACACACGAGAAAAGTCATCAACAACTACAAGATAAAACCTGTGTCCCTGATGATCAGGAACACGACTCGGACCCTAAATATCAACATGAAATAATTCAAACGGAAAGCTACTGCTCCGACACTGACGACTAGGGAAGCTAGCTCGATGGTGCTTTCCCAACTGACAGGCTTCACACTAAAAAGAAGAACTTAGAGAAATCTGAGGCAAGAGATGACGCATCTTCTGAAGCGGGAGGTGACCAAAGTGTAGATGCCAAGTATACGGAGAGACTGATCCGACTGAGTAGGAGGAGACGCCAGCATAGGAATTCCGGACCAGACGATAGAGGCCATCCTGCTCATAGCCACAGCCAATCACCCTGCCCGTTAGTATGTCCTGAAATATAAGAGAAGATGGGTCAAATATAGCACGACAGTGCAAATCCTTTGTAATCTGACTAATAGACAGTAGATTCATGGAGAAATCAAGGGCATGTAGAACATTCTATAAATGCATGGAAGGTGTCAATGTAATCTCCCCATGTCCAACGATGAGGGAATGAGTCCCATCGGCTATGACCACCGATCGTCCTGGTGGAATGTCTCTGTATGACTCAAGCATATCTCTGTCGCGGCAAAGATGCGGAGTACATAATCCAATCTGAGATATTATGACATGATGTAAAAGCATAAGCACTGCCTGAGGTGCTGGCAGAGGCAGAAGTACTGGCAGATGCTGAAGCAGCAATATCTGAAGAACCTCCTAGAGAATCTGTAGTTGCTGGAGGCATAACATCGCGCAATCTAGCCACGAACCCGTCAAACCGTTGATCTGAAGTAGATGCCGAGGGGGATGCAACATGCTCGGCTACTCGCGCCGATGCTGGAAACCCATGCTTAGAATAGCATGTATCCTCAGAGTCACCTGTGTGATGGCAAAAGATACATGGTTGGCGAAAATGACCACCTCGACCACGAGATCCACGTCCACGGAAAGAAGATTGACCACCTCTACCTCGCGACACAACCATTGCCGAAGGTGGTAGAGTAGAAGTATTGGAAGAGACAGAAATGTGATTAAGCCTCCGGTAAACTTCCTCCATAAGGGGAATGGTAGCATCGGCAAGTATCTGTGATCAGGCAATATCATATTCAATATCAAGAGCCGCAAGCAGTACCCCTACCATGGTAGGATTCCGAAAAGTCTTCTGTTGTTCAGGGGTGGCCGTGAGAGGTATAGTGCTGTAGAATCTCTCAAACATCCCCTGTAAGGATGTATACAAGGAATGCAGTGGCTGTCCATTCTGCTTCATGGTGAATATGTCATGCTGGAGCTGTAACATCTTCGTCTCATTTTGCACCTGCGAATAAGTGGTCGTCAGGATGTCCCACATCGCCTTAGCGGTGGGTTGATGGAGAACATCATTTGCAATCTCCATCGACAACGTGCCTGAGAGCCAGGCCTTGGCATATGAATCATCAGCCTCCCAAGAGGCATAGATCCCAATCTTCGATGCTGGTTCTTCCTCGGTAAGAATGTGATTCTTACCATTCGACTTCATGAGCCTCATGAACTGCATCGCCCAGAGCTCATAATTCGTCACATCCATCTTGACTATTGGCGCGGGACCTTTGAACGCGCCTATGGAGGGCATATCGACTTTGTTTTCTGACATATCGGCGGAGACGAAGAACTAGGATCCTATATTAAAAGAGAAGTGTCTACATAAATTGTATAGGATTTGAGTGCATATGTAGATGTTACACACTCAAATCCATGGGAGAGAGAGGCAGGCGAAGGAGTGGATGCCGGCATTGGAGAGAGCCGGGCGGGAGAGGGGCCCGACGGTGAAGGAGGGCTCGACAGTGGAGGTGGGGCCCGGCGGCGTGGCGGTGGTGGGATGGCCGGCGGCGCGTCAGGAGGAGGGGTGGGAGGAGGTCGGCGGCGGCGAGGGGAAGGGGAGGGAAGGCGGCGGCGTCGAGAAGGAGAGAGGGTGGGTCGGCGGTGGTTAGGTGTGGGTTTTAGGGTTAAGGTTTTGGCTTTGATACAATGTTGGAGGAAAAGAGTTATTTGTTTATTCCATAAAACCCTAGGCTCTTTTATATAGAGAGTACACATGGGTAAATTACATAAGAGGATATCAGGAAAATAAAATTGAATAAACAATACACTGACTACATAATTATCTCTACAATAATCATATTATACATATGTACAAGTCAACAAAAATAAGCCTTCCCCGGAAAAAGAGGTCCTTCGAGGCTCAAGAAGCAGAACAAGGTCCCGTCATAATGAGCTGAATGATAATAGGACGACAATTTATATGATGATGCACAGTAAAGAGGCCAATATTATGCTCTCGTATTTTGATAAATTGCAATACCATCACCTGAACTTTTTTCGATCCATTTCTTTGAATGCTTAATTTAGTCTTGTTTATACCATCTGTGACCACTGAGAGTCTTGTTTATACCATCTGTGACCACTGAGCAACAGATTTTTTTTTGACGCTCAAAAAAGGGGGCAGCACTCAGTGGTGTTCGCCCCAATGCATTTAAAAAGGAGAGTAAAAAGTAATTACAAGTAGAAAAGAAAAGCAGCAGCCCAAAACAATAACCCGGTTGGTATCCAAGAATAGATACCCCCCACCGAAAACAGATCACGCTACCCAGAACACCAATCAAGAAGAAAACGTGTCGCCGAAATACAAATATTCTCCCTGTAGAACCGCTGCCGAGCAAATAGGGCTTCGTTTCTTCCTAACCAAATGCTCCACAAACGTGCAATCGGGTCCAGCATTTCCACCCTAGATCGGCCCCTGGAATTCACCAAGCTCTCGCAGAACGAAGCAAAGGTCGAGAAATTAAGCCAGCCCAGGTCATCCCAAATAGCACGAACACGGCCACAATGAAAGAAGAGGTGCTCGATTGTTTCCCTCTCCATGTCACAAAGACCACAATTGTGCGAAACATTGGGAAACATAATTGCACAACGGTCGCGAGTTAACAGTCTACCACGCCGAAGGAGCCAGAGGAATATGCCAATGCGTGCTAGAAGCTTGAGTCCCCAAAAGAATCTACAATCCCGCAAAAAGGTAGTGTCATCCCTCACAGTGGGAGTTAGAAGAGCCTGGTACGCCTTCCTGGTAGAGAACGAGCCGTCCTTCCAAACCAAATGATCACGGCCCACAGTGGGCTTGGAAGCGTCCGCGAGGGTAGCCATCAAGGAGATGAAGTCGTCCAATCGCTGGTCCGATAAATTAGCAGCAATCATAGGGCACCAACAGCCAGCGTCCCAGCAAGAGGCCACGGTAGCGTCTTTGTCGACCACCAAGGCGAACAAACGAGGGCACAAGTCCTGCAGAGCACCCCTCCCGGTCCAATCATCCGTCCAGAAGCGAAACGAATTCCCATCGCCGAGCATTGGTTTAAAGAAGGATCTGTTGCGGTTAAGAGAACAAATCACACCACGCCAGAAAGTTGAAGTATGACCATCGGGTCGCCCCCGAGAAGCAGAAATCGTGTCGACCCCCACCGCCTCCCTCAGACAATTCAGCATGAAGTTCTCCTCCCGACCCCACACCCTAGCAGCCCATTTGAGCAAAAGGGCATCGTTCACCACCTCCACCCGCCTCACACCCAAGCCCCCCTCCCGCTTAGGCCGCGTAACCTCATCCCAGCCCACCAAATGCAACCCCCTTCTCCCTTCCTTCCCCAAAGGAATCCCCGCATACACTTTTCCAACCTCACCTGGATCCCCTTGGGCATACCACGTACAGATAAGAAATATATTGGGATCGATGATAAAACGGATTTGAGTAGAACTAACCGACCGCCCCTGGACAGAAGAGCCGCGCGCCACCCAGCCAAACGAGCCTCCATCTTCTCCACCACCGCCTTCCAATTGCGAATCCGGGCTCGGCCCACCGTCAAAGGCAGGCCAAGATAATCAAAGGGGAGCCCGCCCGGTGAAGATCCCAGCAGCCGGCCACAATCCACGACCTCCTCCTGCTGCATAGCGAAAGGAACGACCTTGGACTTAGTCCCGTTGATGAGGAGGCCCGATAGCTCGCTGAAAAGTTGTAGGGTAATAGCCATACCCGAAACATTGGAGGTTCCACCCTCGATAAAGCAGATAGTGTCATCAGCAAACTGAATAAGTGGAACATGATAGGGTCCAAAGGAGCATCCGCGAGTGAGACCAGCCGCGGCCACACCCTCCATCATACGAGGCAGTACATCCACCGCCAAAACAAATAGCAGGGGAGCGAGGGGACACCCCTGCCGCACCCCCCGCCTAGGTTGGAAGGTGCCCCCAGCCGGGCACCCATTGAGAAGAACGGAAAGGGAAGCCGTGGTCACACAGCGCCGCACCCAAGAGATCCAAGTCGTTGGGAACCCCCTCCTCTTAAGGACCGACCACAGGAACCGCCAATCAAGTGTATCGTAAGCCTTCGCAAAGTCAATCTTCCAAAGAATCCCCTTCGTAGAGTTTTTGCGCCAAGCCTCGATAATCTCAGACACCACCGCATAGAAATCAGTAATTTGCCTCCCGCGAACAAAAGCGGCCTGTGAAGGCGAGATGAGTGAGTTGAGAAGGGGCGCAAGCCTCCTGGCCAGTGCCTTGGCAATTATTAAATATATGCCATTGGAGAAAGATATCGGGCGAAAGTCCTCTATTCGATTGGTCGAAGAAGACTTTGGAATCAGTACAATAAGAGCCCTGTTGATTTTGTCAAATCCACGATTCCCCGCACAGAAATCGCGCGCGACGTCCATAACGTCATTTGCAACCACGTCCCAGAAGTCTCGGTAAAATGACACAGGGAAGCCATCAGGTCCCGGTGCAGCATCCATGTTGAGATCTCAGACGGCCCCCTTGAGCTCCTCCATAGTAAATGGTCTGATAAGAGCCACCGCATCCGATGGTGAGAGCGTAGAGGCCCCACGCCCAGACCACCTCCACGACCGCGTTGCTTGGCGTCCAAAAGCACCCCTAAAATAGGCCCCCAGAGCCTCGCCCAATTCCTTCTCCCCCTGGATGAGAGAGCCGTTGACCATAAGAGATGAAATAGAATTGGCTCGCTGTCTACCACTTGCAACACGGTGGAAAAAAGCAGTGTTCGCATCCCCTTCCTTAATCCACCACAATCGCGAACGCTGGCGCCATTCGATCGTCCTCTTCCTGTCCTCCGCCCTAGCCAAATCAGCAGTCGCAGCACGCTCAGCCAACTCCGTCGGATGCAGGTCCCTCTCGTTCTCCACGCGATCCAACCGCATAATTACGTCATCAGCCTCCTTTCGAGCAGCAATACGTGCCTGACGAGATTCCGTTTTAAAGGACGCCAAAAGTTTCCTGAGAGATGAAAGTTTGTGATCGAAGCGGCGGGTAGCACTACCCACATACGTGGTCTGTGCCCAATGATTCCTCACCAAGTCCTTGAAGCTCGGCTCCAGGAGCCAACACCTTTCGTAACGGAAGAGGCCGCGAGGACGATGATCTTCCCCAGATTCCCAAATAATGGGGCTGTGGTCAGAGAAAGATCGCGGTCTAGAGGACACCGCGCATAACGGAAAGGCCGCCATCAAGCATACATTCGCCAAGAATCTGTCGATCCGTGATCTGGAAACGTTATTCCTCCAAGTGTAAGTAATGTCATTGGGCACCAGCCCCTCCAGTGCCAGCTCCCGAATGAGCTCCATAAATTCAAATGATCCCGGATCCTGTCCCCCGCGGCCACGAGGACGGTCATGCGAGAGCAAGGTGACATTAAAGTCCCCCCCCCCCAAAAGCCAGGGAGTGTCCCCAAAAGCCTGAGCGTCCTCACGCAAATCCACCCAAAGTTCCCGCCGAGTGACATGACAAGTAGGCGCGTAGACACAAGTGAATGCCACTGAAGCATTAGAGTCAGACCTAGACAAGACCACAGACAGAGAGTGTCTCCCAACCCGCATAGAGGAGAAGGAGAATCTCGACGAACGCCAAGCCAAAATGATTCCGCCCGCCGCGCCAACCGCATCCAACGAGCGAAAGGCATCCAAATTCCCAGCACCGAAGGACCTCCACATAGTTTCATCCACCGCCGACAGTTTTGTTTCTTGAATAAAAGCAATGTCGCATTCCCATTCTAAAATACGCGACCCCAAAGCGCGCCTCGGGGTCCCTGAGACCACGAACATTCCAGGATAAAATCTTCATTAAAAACCAAGAGAGCGTCCCCCAATTGGAGAGAGGCATGCCGCCTCCGCCACCGCCTCTCGCATCGTCTGACAAGAAGAAAGGAATGAATCTCCAAGGCGAGAAGGCCGTCGTCTAGTGTAGCTTTTACCAAATCGAGAGGGGGGAGAATTCCCCGCAAGCAGGTATAGAGGAGCCCTTCCAGAGGAGCAAGCTAGAGCGCTGCCAGGAGACCCCCCAGGAGACCCTCCACCGGCCGGCGTAACCTGAGACGATGAAATCCCCTGGGGTAAGGGGGAGAGAATCGGAGCAGCACCCTCAGGCGTCGAAGTAGCAGGAGGATCGCCCTGGGAAGACATGGAGATAGCCGGCAGCATGATAGGGGGTGAAAGAATTTCCTCCAGATGGGCCATCGAAGAAAAAGCCACCGAAGCAATGGGTTGGGGACACAGATAATCGGTTGTCCATACAAGAGGCTCCGATAGCATTACCGGGTCGGGCGGAACCCGCGTAGGGGCCCAAGATGCGATAGTACCGGATCCGAGTAATGGAGGCAATGGGAGCCTTGACACGCGCCTCGAGAAATCCAGTTGCAAAGAATCCGCCGATAGAAGAGAAGGAAGTGTGGAATGTGTATCGACCTCGAGAAAGTCCAATGCCACCAAATCGCGACTGCCATCACCCGCAAGCGCGTCCCAAGGTGGCTCAGACGACATCCCCGAACTGCTCCCCTCCCCTGGCGACGCTTTGAAAACATCCCTGAAGGTGGACACGTGGCGAGTAGAAGGCGAACCGTCGAACCCTGGTCCAAAGTCCGAACCGCCACCGCGCGCGTCCGGGGAAGACGGTGATGAGTCCGGCACCTCCGCCGGCGACAAGAAGAAGAATTCCAACTTGAAGGTCCAGCGTCCCAGAGTCATACTCTCGAAAATAACCTTACCAACCATAGACTTGAGAAACGTCGGAGAGCACTTGATGAGGAGCCGCGCACATGTCCAATCTGCGCCCGGTGCAAGGCCATCGTCAAGAACAACCAGTACTTGCCCCCAGCGGCGAACAACTTTGGAAAGGGCGTTCACCATCCGGGAAAGGAATGGCACCCCTCGAACTTCCGCCACGCAAACCTCCGAGTGAGAGGCCGCTCCATCCGCAACTCGCAACCGCCGCCACTTGACGTCTGCATCATCGGAGTGTCGGAGGAGACTCTCCCGTTGCTCCGGGGAGAGGCCACGAACACAGCATCTAGAGCCGTCCAAGATGAAGAAATCCCCGCTGAAGTCGCCGCCCAAGAAACGGAGGGTGGCCTCACGAATCGCCTCCCAGCCGACGCCAGGCCTTTGCATAACTCCCACAGCAATCATGTGTCCATGCGTGCCCTCCTGAGGCGTGGTCCCATGCAACCTTGCTCCGTGCAGCGCCACCCCATCCTCCAGCTCTTCATGCAAAAGCTCCCCTCGCACCACAGCCCCAACCTCCAAATTCCCAAGCACAGGTACCGCCAAACCGAGGGGAGCCCCCGACCCACACCCCACGTCAGAACAATGAGATGCATCCCCCCCCACAGGTGCAAGACCGCCAGCCAGCTCCTCCGAAGATGCGCCACCAACGCGGGCGACATGCGCAAACGAGCGAGAATCCCTGACACCATGCGAACCTTCATCACGTCGACGCGTCTCCGGTCGATACGAGCCGTTGCGATTCATGTTGCCGCCAAAATCATAAGAGGTCCAGCAAGAAGACATGCGATGGCCCACCTTGCCACAAAGAAAGCACCGGGGTGGCGTTCGACAAGCGGAGGCGACATGACCTCGCAGTCCACAGCGGAAGCACCGCTTCCCAGGCTTTGCATGCGTGACCTTCACCCACTCTCCAACCCCGACGTCCTTTGCAGCGCTGACCCTGCCTCCCCGCTTGTCGCCAACCTCACCAGCCCTGTCGTCGCCTCCTTGACCACCATGCACCTCCGGTCGCGTCGTGCGGACACTCTTCGGTCGCCACGAACGTCGCTCCATCTTCCGCTTCCTCTCCCCTCTAGCTGACATTGCCTCAAACAACAATCCACTGAGCAACAGATTAATTGAGATATGGTCCTGATGTAACTGTAGTAAAATCTAAAATCCTTTCCCCTCTACCTTTATGTGTTTGCATGCATGTATGTGTCTGTGTACAGACAGACTCAGAGATGTGTTGGCTCGTTAGTGCATGTGTGTGCTTACTTGAGGCTAATTCAGAAGAAATATGTCGCTTGCCTTCACCATAGGCAATGACAAAGAGGTAAATAAGGAGTGGACGAGCTGTAGGTGATGGAAATGAAAGTTGGGAAGACATCGAGGTACAGATTCAAGGATTGATGACTGAAGGAAAAGGGGGAAGATGATATAGCAACATGTTTTAACATTTTCCAATAAAGGACTACTAGTGCACCACGACAATGAGGTAAAGGGACCTAAGAAATCTCTGCCTCAGTGTACTAAAAGAAGAGTTAAGGTAGGGAACAGGAAAGGCAAAGGTTTTTACCCAGCTCCACCCTTGAATGGATGTACATCCTAGGATAACATAACATAACTCTCGAACTTGGACAACGAAGGATAGGGGATTCAGGACACCTAAAGCTCGCTCGAGGAAGAGGGTAAGCTCTCAATGTTTTCGAACACTCTCCTCTTTTGTTGCAGTATGTAGCTAGTTACAATATGCAGGAATCCACCCCTTCTTGAGGAAAGGGTAGTCTCCTTATAGTCTCCTTATATAGGATACAAAGGAAGAAGTCAGTGAGGGGTCATCTCAGGGAGTAGTGAGGCCAGAGGTGTTCCTATGTTATTTTAGGTAAAAAGATGTCATGTTTATGTATGACATCCTTCCCTTGTGTGCGTTCATGTAGTGTATCTTCATTAGGGGTTGGAGAACAGGAATGGTCTATAATGGAAGCATGATCTACATAAATTTTTTTATGAGAAAAGTTTGACGTTGTATAGATATCCACCCAAAAAACTTCTATATATATTCACAATTTTGAAGTATATAGGTACAAAAACCTACTTATGTGGGAAAAGCTTTGTTGTTGTACAGGTACAAAGACCAAGAGGCCCATAGGCACTTGGCATGTTCCATCACATTCTCCTCATACATTATCTCTCCCAAAAGATAACATTATTAGGTGCCAACCACGAAGCCCGGAGAATAGCACGCAAAGCAAACTCACGGAAGACAAGAACCATGAAGCCATCAGGCCCACGTACCCCACCCTCAACATTCAAATCCAACAAGAAGCCCTCACTTGATCCCCATCCAGCTGCCTTTTTAAGTCTATGCTCTGAACACTGAACATGGTAGAAGCACACATGCCCTACCACCATCAGCCACTGGGATAAAGTATACGAGTCAGCAACAAAAATACTCCACGAGTGTCGCTCCAACTTTACAGTCCCCCTCAACTCGACGCCCTTCAACCACAATCGAGCGAATAAGATTATGGTGTCGATTACCACTCACCATGGCATGAAAGAATTGTTCACATCATCCTCCCAGATCCATCATTGTCTAGATCTATGTTTCCATTTAGTGGTCGACTTCACATCCTCTTTCAAAATTGCCTTTCAGTACATGGCTCTCTCCTCGAGCTCCCCAAGACTCAGGTCATGTATATCCTTTGCGTTGTTAAGATGACTTACACTCTCTTGATCCTCTAAACATATGTACAACATCTCGCTAGCAGATCCTTCTTGTAACTGCGACAACAACTACTATGTGTATAACAAACACATGATTGTCAAGCCATAATGTTGGAAGGACCTCCACTGAGTCGCAATCGTCTCCCTAAACTCAACCTCTAGAAACAATTTCTCAAACCAAAAAGAGCTGGGGCAGATCCACTTCCCAAAATTTGAAACCATCGATATGTAATCAGACCGGAGCAGGGAAGAAATCGAACAACATCCGGATGGAAAGAGGCCAATCACTCAATTAAGATTGATCAAGTTTCATCATTTCATCCTCCTTCCGGATCAAGTTTCATTGTCTTCTTCACATCTTTATGCCCTTTTACAGTCAACTAAATTTCCATCTATTCAGTTAAGAGAGAAGGCAATGGAAGAAGCAACTTTTCTTTACTTTCTTTTGTGCTTTTATACTCCATTACAAGCCTCCTCTTATAGATGTACCCCTTTCAATGCATTAATAATCATCGCCACAGTCTTTGTTTAAGCCACAAATTTTTTTAAAGATCCAAAGGATGACTATTAGACCTCAGTGATCATCCACGTATTGAATGTAATAAACACTACAATGCTTTGGAGAAGCTTATAGGAAAAGGTTACACACCTCCACAAACTAACTACCTGCCTCCATCATGGCCAACATGGATAATGGGTGTCAATAAGAAGCAAGGATATTATCATAACGAAGCACGTCACATCCCCCCCCCCCCCCCCCCGAAACCATAGAGGGAGACTAAAAGGCTTGTTAAGAAGATTGATCCAACATTCTCAATAACAGGGCAAAGAAGGATTTTAGTCTTCTTGGGATAAGCAATACAAGGTACAGCTTATATCCACCTCTAAGGCCCATTTACTCATGTAAATTATGATCACCAACCTGCGATATCTAAATAGTGACAAAAGTACCTTCTTCCTATTGGCTCAAAAAAAGTACCTTCTTCCGAGCCTAACCATATTCATGAATAGAAGAGGATTAGCATGGCACGGGAACAAATGGACACAAAGATCTATAAGCTCAAGTTGTTAAAAAATCACCATGCACATTCTAGTCGCACTCGACCAAATCCTTCAAAGTGGATCATGGACTTTAGAGTTTCTCATCACCTATGCGGAGATCGCTCACAGTTCAGTTCTTATAGCCATGTACAGCCTGGTAGATCAACGGTCATTGCTAATGGGACACATTCTCCCATTACTGGACAGGAGGAGGTCCATTTAACTCCCTTCATGTGCCTAGAATTTTCTTCATGCACCTCATTTCTCAAAGAATTTATTGTCTATCAGTCAGATTACAAAAGATTTATATTGGCGTGACATATTTAACCTTGTTCCCTTGTTTTTCAGGATATACTCATGAGTAGGGTGATTAGATGTGGTCGTGAGCATAAAATGATGCAGCATGATTCCATCTTTTAGTCAACATTTTTATTTTAAATTTTATCTAATTATGTAAAAGGCTCATTATACAAGGCCTTACCCCCTTTTTTTCTTTTCTGCACGTATTCTTTTTTTTATTTGTTATTTTCAGCAAGTTGTTGCTATTTGGGGGGGGACTTAGCCCTATAAAGGTACCCCAAATGCTAGGGTTAAAGTTAACTTGGAATGAAATTTATTATTTTCCCACTTACTCTCTCTCTCTCTCTCGATCCCGCACCCCTTTCTCTCTACCCCACGCGTTTCTTCCCCTCCCCCCTAACCCTACTTCGTCCGCCGCTGCCTCTTCCCCCTCCCCTCTCCTCCTTTCCGAACCCTCCTCCCACGCCCACCCGCACCTTCCCTTCCCCTCCCGCACTCGCCAGCATCGCCCCTGCGCCGCCCCGCGCCTCCACCTTCTCCGACCTCGCGACATTGCCCTAATGCCTTCCCCCCTGCCGCCGCCTCCCTCCCCTCTCCTCCCTCTCCCTCTCGCCCCCCCCCCCCCGGTTTCCCCTCTCCTCTTCCCGCTCCTTCCCAGCCTGCCTCGCCATCTTCTTCTCCCCCCCCCCCATCAGCGCCTCTCCCTCTCGGAGTCCCTCGCCCTGCCGCCCCTTCCTCCCCAGCGTCGTTCCTCCGCCCCCCTCCACCTTCGTGCGCCAGCCCAGCGCCCCCCCCACTTCGCCCCGCCTCCGCCAGATCCCCCCCCCCACCCCTGTTCGTTCGCCCCTTTTCCCCGCAGTAACTCCTCATTCCTGCGCCCCCAGCACCTCTCGGATCCACCGCCCATGGCTTCCTGCCAACGCCAACCCTTGGTCAGCCGCCGCCGCAATCGCCCAACACCCGAACATCCCCTGTACACGCACCGACTGTTTATCCCGAAGAAGGCTACCACAAGTTGCTGCGAAGCCCGACCCCAGTTGGCTGCCAACCAGATCTGAAGCGCGCATTCTCCCCCTTGCCGGTTGTGGTATGAGCGCCATTTCCATCATTTATTCTACCGAATATTGTTAGCTTTGTGGATTATTATATTGTTAATTGGTTTGGTGAACTATTGAGACTCCGTGCCGCAAACATCGCTATTTATTTCCCATAATCGTTAACTATTCGTGTTGCCCTAAGTTTGTGGAGAAACCAGTGCAAAACTCGAGACATTTGCCGTCATCTGTTGCTGAATTTCTTTTTTTTTGCGCATCGCATATCATCTAATTTGTTTTCGTCTTTTAGTCCATTAGTTTCAATCTTTAGAATTATTTATTTAATCCGCTATTTAAGTAGGTTGCATCAAATTGGTATCAGAGCCTAACGATCTTGCATCTCATTTGCATTCCATTTGTTCATTGCATTAAAAAAAACAACAAAACAAAACAAAAAGAGAAAAAATAAAAAAAACCCTAGGATTCCCATGGCCGACAAACCTAGTTCCTATAAACCCACCTATACCTCACACCCTGAACTAACATTAGAGGCTTTGTCTGCCCAATTACAACACATGTGCAATCAACTGAGCACACAAATCGCCGCAGTAGATGGTCGAGTTATCACCGCATACGGACAAATTGCCACATTGACTAGTCGCGTGCTAGGTCAAGATCATAGTGATGGAACACCCAACAAAGGTCGACGTGCTAGTCGGAGACGACATTCCCGGAGTAACACTTCCCACGACTCTAGCTCATCTACCTCTGACGGACATGTTAGCGATTGGCACTCACAAGAAAGTGAAGAAGAAAAACCAAGAGATGACAGCCCTTTCACTCCCAAGATTCAAGATCCCTTCACCTCTGGATATACCTCACAACCTACTGGTGGCTATCAATTCCCGCCACGACCTGGTCCTAGGTCCGATGACGGATGGGATCGAGGCATCCGTCTCGATGTCCCAGAATTTGACGGAGGACGAGACCCTGATGTCTTTTTGGATTGGCTCCAAGCCGTCGAAAACTTCTTTGTGTGGAAGTCTATGCCGAGCGAACGAAATATTCAATTCGTCACAATCAAATTAAAGGGACATGCTCTGCTATGGTGGGATCGTTTGCAATCTGAACGCAAACGAAAAGGGAAAAGTAAGATCCGCAGTTGGAGCAAGATGAAGACCAAACTGAAAACCAAATTCGTGCCTGAAGATTACAAACGAGATCTATATGCGCGACTGCAATCATGGAAACAAGGCACCATGAGTGTGAGGGAATACACCGAAGGGTTTCAAGCCCTCGTGCATCGCAACCGACTGCAGGAGACTCCTATCCAGGAAGTCACCCGCTATCTGCAAGGACTCCGCCAAGTTATCCAGGATGAACTCTACCTCCACAACTGCTGAAACGTTGACGAAGCCTACAAGCAGGCTGAACGGGCTGAGACTAAGCTTGCTAAGGCCCAGACAAGGAGGATGTCCATTCCTGTGAACTCCATTCCACGCACCAGTACCCCGATGACGACCTCCAAAACAATAGGTTCCCCATCGATCGTTACGGGTAAACCCCAAGTCAAACCATCAACTCCTGCCGTCGCCCGACCACCTACTGGGAACCCCAGACCAGGCATCTTGGGAAGTCGACCTGTTGTCAGACCTGACACTTGTTTCTGATGTTATCAAAAGAGACATCGAGCAACAGAATGCCCAAACCCTAAGGCTAGACCCGCCCATTTATGCACCATCGACGACCCTGAATACCCCGACCCTGACCAGCAGTAATCCCCTGAAGAGGATCCGACCACTTTGACTGCTGACACCGTGGGAGTCGACGACTTTGAGCCTCTAGGAGTGGATGGAGACGTATCCGGACCTTTCTTGATAATTGAACATGAGAACTTTATCGCCCCTGACAGCGCACCCACAAACATCTAGCTCACACCCGCTGTCAACGACGCTGATAGTTGGTTGTGTCGCAGCATCTTCCGAACCACATGCACCTCAGGAGGGCGACGTTGTTCGTTGATCATTGATGGAGGAAGCGTTGAGAACTTCGTTTCACAAGAAATGGTCGATAAGTTGGGTCTGCCAACTCAACCACTCGAGAAACCTTACAATGTGGCCTGGTTTCGAGGTGGTACCCAACTCCCGATCCACCGTCAAAGCCTCGTTAACTTCTCAATTGGGCCTTCATATAAAGACGAGGTGTGGTGCCGTGTAGCCCCTATGGATGTCTGTCACATACTACTTGGGAGACCTTGGCAATTCGATCGAGACATTGAGCATAAAGGAAAAATGAACACTTACTCCTTTCTCATAGACAAGATGCGTGTGACCCTTAGACCACAACGCGACGCCCTTAGCCCCCGCCAAGTGGCTACACTTCGAGCCGCGACCGCACAATCTGGTAAAAATACTCCACCATCAAAGTCCTCGACTACGGGTCCTGTATTATTGATGGAAGCCCAAACATTCTAACGTGAAATTCAGGAGAGCTCCACCATTTATGCGTTAATGGGATGTGAAGTGAGCCAACAAGAGACAACTACACCCGAAGTCCCACCTGAGATAAAACCCATCATCCAGGAGTTCGCTGACATTATGCCTGAAGAGTTGCCTGAAGGACTACCCCCATTGCGAGACATTCAACATCACATTGACCTAGTCCCTGGAGCCAGCCTACCCCACTTACAACATTATCGAATGAGCCCAAGTGAGCATGAAGAAATGAACAGGCAGGTTACTGATCTTCTACGTCGTGGATATGTTCGAGAGAGTATGAGCCCCGTGGCAGTTCCTGCTCTGCTTACACCTAAAAAGGATGGCACGTGGAAAATGTGTGTGGATAGTCGAGTTATCAACAAGATAACGATCAAGTATTGTTTTCCCATTCCACGCCTTGATGACATGCTTGATATGCTATCGGGTGCCAAATTGTTTTCCAAAATGGATCTTCACAGTGGCTACCATCAGATTCGCCTCCGACCCGGAGACGAGTGGAATACTGCCTTTAAGACCAAAGAGGGCCTTTATGAATGGACGGTAATGCCCTTCGGCCTGTCGAATGCCCCCAGCACCTTCATGTGAACCATGAATCATGTATTACGACCCTTCATTGGTAAGTTTGGGGTTGTATACTTTGATGACATACTGATCTACAGTTTGACCAAAGACGACCACTTATCTCACTTGTGATAAGTCCTGGAAACCTTGAGAGCCCAACAACTATATGTCCACCTCAAGGAATGCTCCTTCATGTCTGATACGGTCCTCTTCCTGGGATACATTGTTACTGTCGATGGACTTAAGGTTGACCCCTCCAAGATTCAGGCCATTCAGAGCTCGCCCGTGCCCAAAACCCTCACTGAGATTCGCAGGTTTCTGGGATTGGCTTCTTTCTACCGACGCTTCATCCGGAACTTTAGCACTTGTGCAGCTCCGTTGGTAGATTGCACGCGTAAAGGCGCACTCGCCTAGACTCTTGAAGCAGAAACCAGCTTTCAAAATCTAAAACATCAATTGACACACGCCTATGTTTTGTCACTTCCTGACTTCACCAAGGTTTTTGTAGTCGATTGCGACGCCTCACATGTCGGAATTGGCGCCGTCCTAAGTCAAGAAGGACGACCTATAGCATTCTACAGTGAGAAATTGAATGAAGCTCGAACACGGTACTCCACTTATGATGTCGAATTCTATACCGTGGTGCAAGCCCTCAAGCATTGGAGGCATTACCTAATCCAACATGAATTCGTCCTTAACTCTGATCATGAAGCCTTAAGATATCTGAATTCGCAGAAAACCCTTAACAAGCGCCATGCCAAATGGGTTAGTTTCCTCCAAGAATACACCTTCCATCTCAAGCACAAAGTTGGAACCCTGAATCGCGTGGCCGACGCGTTAAGCAGACGAGCACATGCCCTGACCACAATGATCGTCAGCACAACAGGATTTGACACACTCAAGGACCTCTACCCCACTGATCCTGACTTCGGACAAGTTTATGCAGAATGTGTTGATACTGGGCAGGATCCGACAGCCACTTATGTTCTTCATGAGAGGTTCATGTTCAAAGCCCACCGACTATGCATCCCTGCCACCTTCCTTCGTGAGAACTTAATTTCCGAACTACATAACGGTGGCTTAGCTGGACACTTTGGAAGGGACAAGACCTTGACTCTTCTCCAAGAGCGACTTTAATGGCCGCAAATGCGAAAGGATGTCACAAAGTTCGTACAAAAATGCCAAACATGTCAAAGATTCAAAGGCCATAGGCAGTGTTAACACTGGGTTGTATACACCTCTGCCGATTCCTCTGCGACTCTGGGAAGACATCACGATGGATTTTGTGCTAGGCTTACCCCTCACGGTACGGAAAGTTGACTCTATTTTTGTGGTGGTGGACATATTTTCTAAAATGGCACATTTCATTGCATGTAGAAAAACCTCAGATGCATCTCATATCGCTGATTTGTTTTTTCGTGATGTCGTTCGATTGCATGGTGTCCCTCGTTCTTTTACTTCGGATCGTGATACCCGATTTTTGACTCATTTTTGGCGCACGCTTTGGTCACGTCTTGGTACTCATTTGCAATACAGCACCGCTTATCATCCACAAACAGATGGGCAAACCGAAGTAGTTAACAGATCATTAGGAAACTTATTGCGATGTCTTGCAAGGGACTCTCCGTCCAAATGGGATCTAATTCTTCCCCAAGCCGAATTCGCGTATAACAGTTCCACTAATAGGTCCACCGAAAAATCGCCATTTGAGAGTGTGTACAACTTTCCACTTACCCAATTTCTAGACCTAAAACCCACAACCATGCAAGGGAGAAGTAGTGCAGCTGCTGAGGATCTGGTCGAACACCTAACACATCTCCATACTGAAATCCGAGCTAAACTCCAAACCATGACCCAGAAATACCAAGCCCAAGCCAACCTCCATCGCAGAGAGAGCGAGTTCAGAGTTGGAGAATTAGTGATGGTCCACCTAAAAGAGAGAGGTTTCCTTTGAGAGTCCACCAAAAATTAAGTGAATGAAAGATTGGTTCGTTCCGAGTCCTCAAGAAGATTGGGCCCAATGCTTACTTACTCGACCTGCCGCCAGACGTCCAGACATCGCAAGTCTTCAATGTATCAGATCTCTTCTTATATCATGAAGATGAACAGACAGATGCCACCACGCCAGCAGTTCCCGCTGATGATATGCGCCAACCACCAGCCGCGACTGATGCCGATCAGATTGAAGATATTGCAGACATCCGAGATTATGACGACTAGACGTGGTCTCTTCCGACGATATCTAGTCAAATGGAAGGGACGACCTCTTACAGATTGCACCTGGATTGACGAGGATGAACTCCAACAATTCCGCCCCAATATACTTCAGAACTTCCCACGATGCCATCTCGACGGAGCGAGATTCTTCTCAGCAGGGGAGAGTTGATGCAGCATGATTCCACCTTTTAGTCAACATTTTTATTTTAAATTTTATCTAATTATGTAAAAAGCTCATTATACAAGGTCTTACCTCCTTTTTTTCTTTTCTGCATGTTTTCTTTTTTTTATTTGTTATTTTCAACAAGTTGTAGCTATTTGGGTGGAATTAGCCCTATAAAGGCACCCCAAATGCTAGGGTTAAAGTTAATTTGGAATGAAATTTATTATTTTCCCACTTACTCTCTCTCTCTCTCTCTCGATCCCGCACCCCTTTCTCTTTACCCCGCGCGTTTCTTCCCCTCCCCCCTAACCCTACTTCGTCCGTCGCCGCCTCTTCCCCCCCCCCCTCCTCCTTTCCGAACCCTCCTCCTGCGCCCACCCGCGCCTTCCCTTCCCCTCCCGCACTCGCCAACATCGCCCCTGCGTCGCCCCGCGCCTCCGCCTTCTCCGGCCTCGCGACATTGCCATAAAGCCTTCCCCCCTGCCGCCGCCTCCCTCCCCTCTCCTCCCTCTCGCCGCCTCCCCCCCCCCCCCGGTTTCCCCTCTCCTCTTCCCGCTCCTTCCCAGCCCGCCTCGCCATCTTCTTCTCCCCCCATCAGTGCCTCTCCCTCCCGGATTCCCTTGCCCCGCCGCCCCTTCCTCCCCAACGCCGTTCCTCCGCCCCCTCCACCTTCGTACGCCAGCCCAGCGCCCCCCACTTCGCCCCGCCTCCGCCAGAACCCCCCCCCCCACCCCTGTCCGTTCGCCCCTTTTCCCCGCAGCAACTCCTCATTCCCGCGCCCCCAGCGCCTCTCGGATCCACCGCCCCCGACTTCCTGCCAACGCTAGCCCCTGGCCAGCCGCCGCCGCAATCGCCCAACACCCGAACATCCCCTGTACACGCACCGACTGTTTATCCCGCTGCAAAGCCCGACCCCAGTTGGCTGCCAACCAGATCTGAAGCGCGCATTCTCCCCCTTGCCGATTGTGGTATGAGCGCCATTTCCATCATTTATTCTACCGAATATTGTTAGCTTTGTGGATTGTTATATTGTTAATTGGTTTGGTGAACTATTGAGACTCCGTGCCGCAAACATCGCTATTTATTTCCCATAATCGCTAACTATTCGTGTTGCCCTATGTTTGTGGAGAAAACCGGTGCAAAACTCGAGTCATTTGCCTCATCTGTTGCTGAATTTCTTTTTTTTTGCGCATCGCATATCATCTAATTTGTTTTCGTCTTTTAATCCGTTAGTTTCAATCTTTAGAATTGTTTATTTAATCCGCTATTTAAGTAGGTTGCATCAATAAAAGGTTTTACATGTTGATTCAACCTCTTTATACTGGTGTTAGCTCTTTGATGGATCAATTTCTCCATACACTTGGCATCTCCCTTTGGTCATCTTCCGTTGTAGAAGATGTGTCGTCTCATCCCTGGCATTTCTATCAAGTCCATGTTTCAGTGTGAACCGTGTCAACTTGGAAAGCATCACCGGCCTAGCTTTCCAAGATATCAAGGTTGTAGTAGTCAGAGTCCTTTTGAGCCTTTTCATTTTGATATGGGGGTCCGAGTTGTGTCCTCGATCATCAGGGGAACAGGTATTATTTGGTTGATGTGGATGACTTTTCCAGACTGTAATGAGTCTTTTCATTAAGGAATAAGTCTAATGTTGGTACCATGATTCAGAATTTTATGATTGAAATGAAGAATTATTTCTCTGCTTCTATTAATACATTCATTCTAAAAATGCTCTGGAGTTCTGTACTATTCAACTATCCCAATTCTTTAGCTGACGCAGCATTATCCACCAAACGTCGTGCCATTATACTTCTCAACAGAACGGTATTGTTGGACGCAAACACCGTCAATTTCTGAACATCACCAAGACTCTTCTCATACAGAGTCGGACTCCTCATTCCTTCTAGGGTGATGTAGTAATAATAGCATGTTACCTAATCAATGGGATGCACTCTACCATTCTAGGTGAAGAGGCACCATTCTCTCTTGTTTTTTCTGAGAAGGACATTTTCTCTCTTACGTCGCATGTCTTTGACTGTGTGGCATTTGGCATTTGTTCACCTCCTGCATCCATGTCACGACAAGCTCGCTTCTAGATCTATCAAATGTATGTGTTTTAGGTACTCTAGTACCCAAAATCGATATAAGTGTTCAGATGTATGTTTGTCGGGTACTCTCGTACCCAAAAAAGGATATAGCTGTTTTGATCCTATATAGGGAAAATATTATGTCAGTGTTGATGTTACTTTCTTTGAGCTCATCATGTACTCTACTCCTACATGTGACAGAATGAGTCCTTTTCAGTCTGGATATGATGTTGTTCTTCCACCTCCTCATACACATATACCTCAACATGTTCTCCATGCTCCAATGCCTTCCCCAACATCCAGCATGCCACAGAAAAAATTCTAAAAATTTGGATTCAACTGATGGCACTGGTGGTGTGAATGGTGAACATGAACATTTACATGATGAGCATGAAGATATACAGGAAGAGCAAGGTCCACCACGGGAGGATGATGTGGGGTACCATATTACCTTGTGTAAAGGCAAATGTAGTTGTACAAAATACCCCATCGTTGGACATATAACTCTGACATGACTTTCAAAAAAAATCAGGAAGATTGTTGAGGGATTATGTGTCACTGAAATCACACGCACATACTAGGAAGCTCTCAAGGAGAGTAAATGGCAACTTGCCATGGAGGAGAAGATGGTCGTGTTACAGTCATGTGGCACATGGAGCATTATTGCAGCTCATGCAAGATTGTATGTTGTGGGATGCAAGTTGGTGTTCGCAGTAAAGCATCGAGTACATGGCAACACATATTAATGATATCACTACAAGACAAGGCTTGTGGCTCATGGGTTCACCCCGACATATGGGGTGAACTATCAGGATACTTTCTCTCCAGTGGCTCAACAATCTATATTGTAGATCTTTTCTCTGTTGCAGCGACACGATCTGACCCCTATATCAGCTTGATGTGACAAATGTGTTTCTCTATGGTGACCTACAAGATGAAGTCTACATATAGCGGCCACCTGAGTTCGTTGGTGAGGGAGTGTCAGAAGGTGTGACTTCATAAGGACATATATGGCCTTAAACAAAGCCCAAGAGCATGGTTTCAGAAGCTCTCGGACTTGATAGAGCAGTAGGGGTTCGTGAGATTAACCAAAGATCATTCACTGATCGTTCAAAGATCTCAAAGAGATATTATTGATATAATGGTTTATGTCGATGATATCATTATTACAGGGGATGATGTGCAGGCATTCATGCAACTAAGTTTTTCCTTGGTCAGCAATTTGTAACCAAGGAGCTTGGTAATCTACGTTACTTCCTTGGATCGGAGTTTAACAGGAACCAACACGGTCTTGTGATGACCCAAAGGAAGTACATCAGGGATCTTCTCTCTGAGATGAGTATGGTAGATTGCAGGCATGCCACCACTCCTATTGATCCGAGCATGAAGTTATATGATGAAGACACCAAGGAGATAGACAATATGAGGTACAGGAGGCTCATTGGGAAGCTCCTATACGTGACCATCACCAAGCCAGATATATCATTTGCAGTGAGTCAGTTCATGGAGCAGCCTAGACAGACACATATGGATGCAGTCCATAGATTCTGAGGTATCTGAAGACCTCATCTAGCACTGGTCTTTTATTTAGCAGAGGCACATCCCTTGTAGTTACAACTTGCACAGATGCAGATTATGCGGGATGTCCCAAAAACAGAAAGTCTACCTAGCTTTCCAATGTTCATAGAGCTCCTTGTTATCATGGAAGAGCAAGAAGCAGACGACGGTCGCCAGATCTAGTGTAAAATCAGAGTACATAGCTATAGCATAAGGGAGTACAAAGATGATGTGGGTCAGATCCACTTTGACTGACATAGCTACTGAAGTGCATCTTCCATGCATCTCCAATGAGACAACAACCAAGCTGCTCTTTTTATTGTCAATAACCCAGCCTTCTGATGCAGCGTAAAAAGGAAATATAAGGCTGCATTTATTTAAATTTATATCCGTCAATTTATTTACGTTTATTTGAGTTGTCGTATTTTTATTTAAGTAAACGAGATCGACTGTGATCTCAGATAATTAGTTATAGATTTGAATTTCAAATTTGTCGGTTAATTGGTTAGAGTCAAATTAGGATAATTAGTTTCAATTTGAATTTGAATTCTATTTTTGTAATTTCATCCCTCCTATATAAAGGGATGATGGTCCATTGTTTTAGTCAGTTCAGTTAATATCAAAATTGAGATTTATTCTCTATCTCCTCTCCCTCTCCTTCTCCCCTCACGTGATCTATACGCCTTCTCCTCTCCATCCCCTCGTGTGCCTGACGAGTTCTTTTCTCAACCCCTCTATTTTCTTCCACCGAAAATCCACCGTTCAAATATTTAATTTTTCGTCGACGCGCAAATTCCGTTTGCATCAATTGGTATCAGAGCATGGCCTACAGATCGTCCTCACGATCTGACGATCCGTCCAGACATGCGCGCCGACACACGACGAAACACCATCATTTGTCGGAACGGAAACGACGAGCCGAAGAAGCACACAACAAGGAGATAGACGCAATGCGTGATTTCCGATCCAAATGTCAAGAATTCGAGTCCAAATGTCGAGAAATGATAGCTAATTTCAAGGCTATGTACGCCGCCAAATCAAAGGCTCCAACGACACCAACCACCGAAGCTGTTGTCCCGAGTCGTGATGAAGAAAGCCTCGCTGCGGAGGAAGATTCGATCGCTGTCCAGACCGGTTCAAAAGGAAAAAAAACGACGAAATACTTGTTGTCTAGGTATTTTCAGATCTGCGTTCGTTGAAAAAAGCGGTTTCAGGGTCACATACGACCCTTCCGCAGGTTCCCGACGGCATCCCCCTACCCCCAGCCTCTCCCGTCGCAACCCTCGTACCTCGGCGACCCTCCTTGCCCCGCCACCACCTCCGCCACCTCCCGGCTCCACCCCCACGACTTCAGCGGAACAAAACTCCAAAACACCGCTTACCCCTTCTCCTCCTCGCCCGACTTCGACAGCGCCACTCCCTCCCTCTCTTTCTCTTTTCTGACGGCTCTGCCCTCCCCTCCCTTTCCTCCCGCGACCCCAACCCCTTATCTTTCCCCGCCACGCCTCTCTCTCCCCAAACCCTACCTCTTCACACCCGCCACCTTTGCCCTCGACGAGCCCTTTCCCTCCGCCACCCTCTCTCCTCACCTCTCCCTGCACACAGACACATCCCCCCCACTGCGCGCCCCGCCTCGCGCTTCCACCTTCCCCTCTTCTGCCACCCTCCATCGCCCAAGCTCCATCACAGACCCGCCCCCTCCCGCGCGCCAACCGGTGTCTCCCCGCTGCCCCCCGTCGCCAACCCTTCCCCGCATACGCCCCTCCTCGCCGCCCCGCCTTCCTCTATCCGAGCCGCCCACACCTCCCTTGCGGCCCCGCATCTGCCCCCTGCCACGGCCACAGACGAACTCGGCGCCGCCCCTGGAATACAAGTCTCTGTCGCCGACGCCGCTTGATGAAGAGGGAAGCCCTAACAACGGCCACCCTCCAAAAGGAATCGGATCCCTTAAAGTTAAGGATAGGAGGTTATCTTGGGAGATTTGCAGGAAGACCCCTCCTCCCATAAGTTTTTATCAAAAGGTTTATTTGGAGGAATTATGCTATGAATTCAATTTAACTGAAGGGGTACGAAAATTGCACCCAAACCCCCTGTTGTAGAAATATTTAAAGAGGAGTGCTGAAAAGAGAAATCTGGGAATCCTCCTTATCCAAATAGGACTAGGACCTTGAGTTTCACTTATTTAAAGGCCCATGGCTTCATTCATTGGACACCTCTCCTCATCTACTCTCCTTGTGTTATTGCTTTGCTATGGATTCTCCAAAGGCCATGTTGTGCATGCCTCATCAATTTTTCAATCACCGCAATGGGGAGACAAAGTTCATGAAGAAGCCGCCCTTTGCGCCACACATGTTCTTCCACCACGAAGGCCACGTCACCAACGCCCGCGTCGCGCTTGTGTGGATTCCGCCATTCGCTCCACACCAATTCTTACATGGGAAGACAGAGAACGCGGACTTGAATTTATCAGCCTCCAAGCCTGCAAATCCAACAATTCGTCGAGAGATGAATTTTTAAAAGCAGATGAGAATCGATGCAGCGTAAAAAGGAAATATAGGGTTGCATTTATTTAAATTTATATCCGTCAATTTTATTTACGTTTATTTGAGTTGTCGTATTTTTAATTAAATAAACGAGATCGCTTGTGATCTCAAATAATTAGTTATAGATTTGAATTTCAAATTTGTCGGTTAATTGGTTAGAGTCAAATTAGGATAATTAGTTTCATTTTGAATTTGAATTCTATTTTTGTAATCTCATCCCTCTTATATAAAGGGATGATGGTCCATTGTTTTAGTCAGTTCAGTGAGTACGAAAATTTGAGATTTTATCTCTCTCTCTCCTGTCTCTCTCTCCCCTATGCGATCTACGCGCTTCTTCTTCCTCAAACCTCTCATTCCCGATGAATTTTCTTTCTCAACCCCTCTATTTTCTTCCACCAAAAATTCCACAAAAATATTATTTTCCCGTCGATGCCAAAATCCGATCTGCATCACCTTCCATGAGAGAACTAAGCATATCGAGGTACAATGTCACTATACTCGAGACATGATATAGAAGGATTTCATTTGTATATCTCTTGCCAGCTCAGGCGAATAGACAACAGATGTGCTCACCAAGGCTCTAGCAAGAGGATCATTCCAGAGATGTTCCAAGCTGAGCTTGATTGATATCTATGTTCCATCTTGAGTAGGAGTGTTGAGATATTAGTTATCTTCTATCTGTTTTATGTATTCTCTTCTCTTTTTGTCTACACTATACAATTTGCCCAACAGGTTTCTCTTCTATTTAAGAGAACCTTGGGGCCTCGTGAATAGACAACTTATTGCATTCTTTCATCTCTCTCCACACAAGCTCCTCCCCAATAATCATCCCCTCTAGGATATCGACATGTGATGCAACTCCCACCCGCACTCGGTAGCCAACATAAGATTTCAAGTATGTTCTTCCATGAGACCTTGGTCGACTTTAACTCCCTTGAGATGCTCTGTCAGACACCATGTACACCTCACGCATTTAACTCCCTTGAAAGACCTTCTCTTAAGCATCAAACGCCGCAAGAGAAGCAAATGGCATCAGCCCAATGGCGAGACATGGCAAGTGACCATCAAAACCACATCCATAGCAAAAAAACACCTCACGCATTTAGCGACCAGTTCGGACGTGAGCGATGAATACGCCGACTCAACCACTAACCTTCTTTGAGAGAGACCGACTCTCCCGCCTCCACCATGCATTTATCCACGAACAGATCCATCAACTTCCCTTCTTTGAAGGCAAGAGAGTTCATACCTGGCGGTCTAAGAATCCCTCTCGATGTTCCCTCCTCAAATTAAAAGATTCCAATATGCTCTTTAACAGCACGTGTATCTTAAAACTTTCTTCCTCCTTTTTTAGATCCCACCACTTATAGTGTTTGTGTCCCTATGCACTATTTACCTCTTTTTTTAAAATTTAATAGCAAGATAAAGGGAACTGTAAATGATCCCATAAAATTCCACTTCAAATTGTTTTCTGTAAATGTGTACGTGTTATATTGAAAATACTCTTTTGCACTTTGACGTCATTTGAATTACAGACTATTAATTATGAAATGCATCGTGTATTATCTTCACATGTAGTGTTACACCTCATAAGACCCACGTTCTTTATATATAGGGACGGAACAGAAACAAATAAGTCCATGTGCATTACGTTTATAATCTCTGTACGTCAGGAATAAAACCATATATGCCTATCTCACATCATCTTCATGTATGCTTTACTACTCTGAGCACCAGTGAGCAATAGGGCAGTTACAAGGCTTAGAGAAGAGACCAGAAATAACATCTCCGAGTAGCCAAACCGGAACCACCGAAACTGCTAGCTCTCCCTGCACTCATGTCAGTCAGCACAGCTGAAACCTAGGTTGGTTAGTGGCAGGTTAACTATCTTGTTCAGTCCCACTTTTTTCCTTGCGAATACAAGATGCTAGAAGGATTTCTTTTTCCGAGAACAAGAATTTAAATTTTAACGGGATAGAAAAAGAGGACACGAGAGAAAGACTCGAGCAAACAGGCATACTTCAACAGCCACGTCCAAATAAAAGGTCTCTGGACCATTTTCCATAAAGCCAGCAAATGACAGGTCAAGGGGGGCGGCGGGGGCAACTGCAAGAACAGACTCGTCGGTTCCCCCGTTCTTGTCGTAGTTTTCACAGTAATGCGAAGATCAAACACGTCACAGGAAATCTTCAATCTCCTTAATTTCGGCAAAGCAAGTGCGGATACGTTTCGGGGAAAACCGCAGATTGTGGACTCGTATGCAAAATGCTCAAAATATCTAAACAGATTAGGGAGAGAAAAAATATAGATATCGCGATTAAAATAGACCCTGAAAAGTCCCACAAGAGCATTCCCATATGGGACAACAAGTGGCACCCGGATCGAAAACAGCCGGTGATCAAACCTAAAGAAACCACCAACGACGCCAAGAGAGGTTCGATACCAGACATGCCGGCCTTGAGGCACGAGGAGATCACATCCACGGAGCGCGATTTGGGTCCCAGCGTCCCCACGATCTTCGACATCGCCGGGAAGAAGCTCTGTCACCAAGGATCAAAAACAGAAACAAATCAAAAGAGATCGCGACGGATCACAGATCTTGGACATCAAAGGCCGATCGGGGAGGATAATCTGCTCACGGGCTTGGAGGGCTCGAGGATGGAGGCCATGCGGATGGGCTCCTCCAGGAGGAGGTGGGTCGAGTGCATGATGGCCTTCGGGGAGGGGCTGAAGAGACTGGTGGCGATTTCCACGTGCTCGCACGCGTCGTTAGGAATGCGATCGGGTGCTGCCGAAGCCGGGTTGGGGGGATCGAGGTTGTTATATAGGCGGGGAATTTGCAGTGTGGGCTGGACTCCGTTCAGATCAGAGAGAGAACATTGGCAATTTGCTTCGATGGCCCCTAGTATTTGACAGTTTCTGGACTTACCCTCCCTTTGAAAAGGTAGTCCCACCCTCTGCGGAACTATACGACTATCCTATTGTTGTGGAGTAAAATAATATCATTACTATCATAAAGAATGTTGGTGGTTTTTTTTTTATTAACTGATGTCGATGTTGGTCATTATGCCTCCTCTCTTATTCTTGCCTTTTTTTGCCCTTGTTCCAAACATCCAAATAATCACGTATAGATACCGAATTTCTTCCCTGGTCGTGATTTTAGCTAAGCAAATTACTCAATTCTATCACTAGCGGATCTTTTTTTCAAGGACAACTCAACTTCTTTTTATAACACGGCAATCCTAGATTTCTCTAAAATCAACTTCTCTTTCCAATCGAATGATGGACTACCACAACTTGGACACCTCGTATAATATGATAGAAGAGAATAAAATCTCCCACTATCAAGAAATGATGTGCGATGCAAAATGTGGTCTAATAGGACGAACTTTCAGGCCATTGCATGTACGAGATTGATGTAACGTAGCAAAGTGTGGTGGGGTGCCTTCTTTTCTATAAAGGAATGGAGTTAAAATCGAATGAGGTACTCTTTCTTTGGATTAGGAAGATGAGAATGAATGAGTGTAGATGGGTGTTAAAATACAAGACATGAATGTTCTTAGATAATACCCAAGAGAGACTCGTGACGTTCATCTAGACGTGCTTGTTCCATCAAGACAAATTCTTTAGGGGTTTTTACTTCACAAATCCTATAAACATTGTAAATTACCTTTTTAACTTTTGAAATATTGATATTCCCCCCTCGACTCGTAAATTTCCTAACCCTCACCCCACAAACCATGTGGTTAATAGATATACATTTGTCCATCAAAGGTAAATGGAATCCATAAAAAATAAGACTCTTTTACCCTTCGTATTTATATAATTTACACCCATATCATTCTTCCTCCTCCCCTAACTTTTCCCTACCCCCCCCCCCCAGCATTTCTGCCGGCACCCATACTCTTCATGTACCATGTTGGAAGAAATGAAAGAGAAGACGTGTTTATTTCAGGGAACCGTAGGCTCTCTTATAGGAAGCCTGTGGGTAAATTAGATAAGATGAAACGATGAAAATAAGCATGACACATAAGTACATAAATACTAGAAATATATCTACACTCCCCCTCAAGATGGAGCATAGATGTCAATCATGCTTAGCTTGGAAGAACATTTCTGAAATGGCCCTCTGAGCAACGGCTTAGTAAAAATACCTGCAGTCTGCTCTCCTGAACTAACATGGGAAGTAGAAATCAACCCCTTATGAATCATATCCCTGGTATAGTGACAGTCTACCTCAATATGCTTCGTCCTTTCATGAAATGCGGGATTATTAACAATAAATAATGCTGCTTGATTGTCACATTGTAACTACATGGGTAATGGTACATCTATTTGCATATCTGTTAATACAGCTCGAACCCACATCATCTCCGTACTTGCCTGTGCCATGGCTCTGTACTCAGATTCAGCACTAGATCTAGCCACCACTGGTTGTTTCTTGCTTTTCCAAGAAACTAAGGAACTACCAACAAACATTGCAAAACCTAAGGTAGATTTCCGGTCTGTAGGGCATCCTGCATAATCCGCATCAGCACAAGCAGAGATAGAAAGATTTGTTTCTTTCCTGAACAACAATCCTGCACCCGGAGACGACTTTAGATATCTTAGTATCATATATACATCATCCATGTTTATCTGTCTGGGTTGTTACATGAACTGACTCACCCGACTAACTGCAAAAGCAATGTCAGGTTTGGTGATAGTAATATAAAGAAGTTTTCCCACCATTTCTCTATATATTCTTTTGTCAACTTCCTATGTATCATCTCCATATAGCCTCATACTAGGATCCATGGGAGTAGTAGAGGGTCGACACCCGATCATACATGTCTCAGCACGCATAGCTGTAATGTATTTTCTTTGGGTCATCACAAGACCATGCGCATTCCTCGCAAACTCCAATCCCAGAAAGTATCGTAGAGTACCAAGATCCTTCGTCACAAACTAATGGCCTAAAAATGCTTTTGCCATCTTTATCCCCTGCATGTCATCTCCCGTAACAAATATATCATCAACATATACCATAATAACAACAGTACCTCTGGGAGTCTTATGGACAAATAAAGAGTGGTCAGCATTTGATCTTATGAACCCTTGCTTCTGGATGAGATCTGAAAGCTTCTGAAACCATGCCCGTGGACTTTGTTTAAGACCATATATGGCATTGTGAAGTCTACACACCATATGACACCCCCCCTCAGCAGCAAACCCCGGAGGCTGCTGCATGTAGACTTCTTCCTGCATATCTCCATATAAAAAGGTATTTTAACATCAAGCTGGAATAAGGGCCAATCACGTACCACTGCGATAGACAGAAGGACGTGTAGAGTTGAATGACAGGCCACCGGGGAAAAAGTGTCCATATAATTCACGTCATAGGTCTGAGTGAATCCATGTGCCACTAATCTTGCTTTGTAGCGATTAAGGCTGCCATCCGCATTATATTTGACAGTAAAAGACCCATTTACAACTGACCACAGAAGCTCTTAGGGGAGCATGAACCAAGGTCCATGTACCACAAGATCGCAATGCAGCCATCTCCTCTTCCATGGCTAACCGTCAGCTATTGTCTTTCAAGGCATCCTGATAGTTCTGTGGTATCTCCACGGTAGATAGGGCAATAGTAAATCTCTGGAAATCACCAGTGAGGCGATGAAATGAAACCTGTGAAGCAAGTGGATAAGACGCACACGTCCTCTTGGATTTCCTCAAGGCAATAGGTACATCCAAATCATCAGCAGTGTCCACCTGTACATCATTGTCCTGCACTTGTGCATTGTTAGTCCCATCATTACTAATATCATCTGGACATACATGGGGCGTGGTGGATGAATGAACAACCTCCATGAGCAGGATTTGGACGACGGGATAAGTTTTCGGTAGATGTGGTATTAGCGGTGGTGGAGGTGGTGGTGGTGGTGATGGTGACGGTGGTGGCACAACAGGAAGAGGTATGTGATCAGACTGACATACAGGAGAAGGTGGCACATAAATGTCATCATCAGTAGTGGAAGGAGTCATCATGTCACCTGTAGGAGAGAAATACATGACATTTTCAAAAAAGGTGACATCAGCACTGACATAATATCTGTTATTCACAGGATCATAGCATCGATAGCCCCTTTTGAGTACGAGAGTACCCCAGAAACACACACTTGACAGCCCTAGGTAAGAGCTTGTCAATCCCTGGAGTGAGGTGATGGACAAACGCAATTGAACTAAAAACATGAGGAGTTAGTGAGAACAATTTCCTGTCAGGAAAGACAACAGAAAGAGGAACTTTCTCACCCAACACAGAAGATGGCATACGATTAATCAGATAACTCGCCATAAGAACAGCATCACCCCCCCAAAAAGACAGAGGAGTAAAACTATGAATGAGTAAAGTCCGAGCCACATCAAGGAGATGACGATGTTTTCTCTCAGCGACACTGTTCTGTTGAGACGTGTAGGCACAAGTTGTTTGATGAATAATGTCACAAGACAAGAAGAAATGGGACAGAGCACGAGTGCAAAATTCTAATGCATTATCTGTGCGCACAATCTTCACATTAAAGGAGAAAACATTCCGAATTTCATTGATAAGATTTTTTATTACATCCCCCGCTTCAAATTTATTTTTCAATAAAAAGACCCAAAACAATCTAGAGAAATCATCGACGACCGCTAGATAAAATCTGTGTCCATGGTGCTCAGGTACACGACTAGAACCCCCAAATGTCAACATGCAATAATTCAAAAGGGGAGCAACTGCTCCGAGATTCGTGACGAGGGAAAGACGATGCATACTCCAGGAGGTACCCCCACGCGAGCGGCGGCGGCAATGTTTCAAAGGAAAGGACCCCAACGGGGAACCCTAATGCGGGGCCCGTTCCCCTTCAGTCGTATATATATATATATATATATATATATATATATATATATATATATATATATAATTGTAAATGCCCAAGTGGGTTGCCGGTCAGACGTTTAAAAAAAAGTAAAGGCTCAGTGATTCCTATCCCTTAAAAAAGTTGAGAAAAGAGAAAGAGAGAGAGAGAGAGAGAGATTTTGTAAAGCTCAATTGGGCTAAGGTATATTTGGGTCCAAATGGACCATGTTTATATTGTTAAATAAAATGAAAAAGGCGTGTACAACAAAAGAAGAGACGTACACATGTGTTAAAAAAGGGGGCACATACAAAGAAAAGCCATGCGGAAAATATTTGAAAAAAAAATGAAAAGTCATACAAAAAAAATGATGATTGAAACGACTTAAAAAAAGAAAAGAAATGAAGCCGAAAAAATTGAAATCGGCTATGCATATATTATTTTCCCCCCAATTTCATTGTCTTCTCCCCAACTTGGTCAACAATTGTCATTTCGACCAGTATGGGAGAAAGGGGGGGTATGGTGTAGAGTCACAGGTCTTCTTTCAGATTCATAGATTCGTCAGACCATCCAAGATTTTCAGACTCTACAAGATTTTCAGATGAAGATTTTTCCATTCCAGACTCGAAGTTCAGATTCTGAGTCCCAGTTTGATGCGCAGATTCAGACTCGACAGATTGGTCAGAGTCCAAGATCGAGACACTCCATGTTGAGGCCCATTTTTGAGTTCTCCAGAGAGAGACTCAGTTTCAGACACGCATGAGTATACAGTCTTTTCAGATGTGCACATGTATGTCATCAGAGTTCCTATCATTGTTCTTGTTTTGTAGGCCAGAGTTCTCATGTGAGCCATAGGGACTCCGGAGTAGAGGACCATTCCCTATGACATGTTGGCAAGGTTTTTCATGTGGTATCATAGGTACACCAGAGCAGTGCACCATTCTCTGAGCCAGATGGGAGAGACCCAGTTCTCCGAAGAGGAGACTTTTCAGACTCCATTCTCCAGCGACCGTAGACTCCAAAGAGGATTGCACAGCCACATCCCTTTTTCAGTTCGGCCCTTTTCAGAGATGGAGCAGTTGTCCACATTATTGTGGCATGCCAGAGTACTCCGATGAGGAGACTCATTTTCCAGTTGCAGTGACTCTGACAGGCGTGGTTCAGAGTACATGCTCTCCGACGAGGAGATTCAGAGACTCACACTCCAGCCTGTTCGTCCTCCTCACCTGAACAGTATGAGAAGCAATGTCCTCAACTGCAGCAATGTGCGCGTTGGGTTGATATTGTCCGTAGTGTCCTGTAGAGTTGAGTTGAGTTTCTTTTTGTTTGTCCAAGCTGAGCATTACATGCTCCAGCTTGAGGGGGAGTGTTGGAGTATGCGTTATATGCGTCAGTATTTAGTCCCACATTATCCAGCGGTGGGACTTGGTGGCCCTGTGGAGGCTATATAAGGAGCCCCATGCCTCAAATAACACATGAGAAAGTCAATAGACATAACATGCCCCTTTGAGGGCTTCTCCCGTGGTGTCATCCTGCTCCTCACGGAGTAGGGTTCCGCGTAAAATCTCCCGCATTCTTATTGTTCTTTATCTTTTTCCAAGTTTTTGCTTCCGCTTCCCATTTTCTAACAAATTTCATGAGGCTCATGAACTGCATCACCCAGAGCTCGTAATTCGTCCCATCCATCTTGACTATTAGCGTTGGACCTTTGAAGGCACCAATGGAGGGCATATCATCCTTGTTTTCTGACATAGTTGGCGGAGACAGGAACTAGGGTTTGTAGACCAATGAAGAATCGTCTACATAAACATGTAGGGATATGAGTGTATATGTAGACTTATGCACTCATACCCATGAAGAGAAGAGCAGTGCTGAGTTGGGGAAAAGGGGCCACTTAGGGGCCACGCACGACGCCCCTGGTGAGGAGGAGAGGCGGCGGGGAGGAGGAGGGCGACGGGGAGGAGGATAGGCAGCGGGGAGGAGGAGAGGCAGCGGGGATGGGGTGGGCGGCGGGGATGAGAGGGGCGGCTAGGGTTCAGGGTGGAGCTCTGATACCATGTTGGAAGAAATGAAAGAGAAGACTTGTTATTCCAGGGAGCCCTAGGCTCTCTCACATAGAGGAAGCCTATGGGTAAATTACATAAGATGGAACAATGAAAATAAGCATGACAAATAAGTACATAAATACTAGAAAATATCTCTACACTCCATGGTGTCCTTGCCTGGCTCAACTTCCCCGATCATTCGGGGATGCAAAGCATCACCCTCCTCGTCGGCTTCAGCATCAAACTATGACTCACCACCATCATTGTATATGGACAACGCTAGCTGATGAATACTCATCCATCACTCTTTACTCTTTTATTTTAACTAAATATCTTGGCAACGCATCATGTAAATAGCTATAAATACAATAAATTAGCAATAAGCATGCATTTATTAATATTCCATAATTAGCATGTATTTGTGCAAAAACAAAAGAATAAAGAATAAAAGAAAAAAAGGAAATATTTAGAATAAATATTGAGTGACCTAAACCCAAGAGAGGGCCAATTATTTGCCCGATCGTCAAATAAAAGAAGTAGAGAGAGATATGGCCACTCTACCTTGTACAAATACACCTCTATGTATATATTTTATTTTTATAAAAGTAAAAATAAAAAAAATATTTTTATTCCCTTTTATATATTTCTAAAAATAAAACAAAAATTATAAAAATGAAATAAAAAAATGAAATAAAAAATAAAATAAACTCTCTTTCACCTTGTACATAATACATGTAAATATGTATCTTTCCCTATTTAATTTATACTTATAAATAAATAATAAAAATAAAACAAAAATTATTATATACTCCAAATATTATGTTGTAAATAAATAAAAATATAAAATTAGGGTATTTATGCAAAAAAATAAATTAAAAATAAATGTACAAAATACATAGGTATTTTATACATGTATATGATATAATATAATGTATATACCATAAATTATTTTTCCTAAAAATAAATAAATATCACAAAAAATAGTTTAGAAAATAACAAATATTTTCCATTTTTTATACTTTTTTATTTAAAAACATTTGCTATTTTTAATTGATTTTACAATTATTTTTGGATTCCTATTTTCTGATTGGTCCAGGAGGAATGTTGACCCCGGTCAACTACCCCACCTCCAGGACTTCCTCGCGTGAGGATATGATTTTGGCACCCGTTTCTCCCAATTATCTCGACCGAATCCTGCACCCTCTTACTCTGATTTTGGCACCCGCATTTCCCCATTGGATCTGTGATCCTCGCGGATACCTAGGGAGTCGCAGGTCGTCCTTGGTTCGCGTGCTCCGACCTAATCTATCCGGGTACCTAAGACACCCTATAAATCCATTCCATCGCCTCCCCAGCTCGCCAACTCGCGTCGCACCCTTCTCTGCTACCCTAGAAACCTCTGCCTTGGTGACAACAACCGGAGGCCACCTTTGGTCATCGGAGAGGAGCTGCGTAGCCGACGCTCAAGTCTCGTGGCCGAAGCACTACCGCGACGAGCCTCCTCCGCCAGCCGCAGTGAAGTCGAGGCGAAGACCCCGTCGTCCGCCTCTCCTGGAGCTCAGGATCGTCTTAGGATCTTCATGTAACCATTTCACAGTTCCTAGCTCCCTTATCTGTTCAATCCTTCGTTTGTCTTCCGTCGCACCTCCGCCAGCTCCGACCAACCGGTCGGAGCCTCAACCCATTCATTCATCTGTTTCGATCGATGTATCGACTCACCCTCCATCTTCCCTCGCCATCTGATCATGTGACCTTGGCTCGGATTGCCAAGATTAGGAGTGGTCTCATACATCGCCTTCGCCGGAGACCCACCTTTCATTCACCATCACTTCCCTTTATTTCATACCCAATAACCCCGACCAGAGCATTGCTCCGAGTCTGAGCTCTCTTGTGCAGGTCGTGACGCGCACGAACATCATCCAGAACGCCCTCGGCCACCCTCACTGGAGTTCGCCCAGGTCCCAGCCCTCGCCATGCAGATCTGACCGTCAACGAGTCCATCAGCGCCGGCCATTCGATGCGAAAGGTTCCTCCGGCCCTTTTGGCACCATCAGATCCTTCATCAAAGCCTCCGATCTCCCTCGACGCTCTTGCGAAGTTAGCCCCAGCGTAGTTCATCCAGAGGATCCCTCCGTCGTTGGATCGCCCGTATCTTCTAGACGTCATCACAACCGCCCGTTCACCTGGAGGTGTCAGACCGTTAGATGTCAGATCTAACGGTCCTGTACTAGCCATATAGCTGACATGTGACAGCCGTCAGATCTGTCGCCTGACGCATCCAGAGCCGTTCGATCATGCCCACTCAGCAGCTGCCACCTGTCCCTCACGCACCTCGTCAAGTGTCTGCATGGGTAATTTGCTCCGTCTACCCTGCCTTTATTTTAGTTTGTCTTTTAGTCTGTAAAATAAAAGTATACAGTAGACCATTTTGTACTTTTACGCCTGTAGTTTTCCATATTTGCGTTTTAGTCCTGTCTGCGTGGACCCACGTGCTTCGTCAAGTGTTTTCTGGGAGATTTGCATGTTATGCCCTGAACTTCTTGGTTGTTACTAATTGTATATTTAGTTTCCTTATTTGCAAATATACCCCTGTGCGTGCGGATTTATGACATGTATGGATATTAGTGGGAAATTTACAGATCGGACCTTAGAGTTTCTGTGCGTGTTATTATTTGGTCCTAGAACATATTTTCCTTGCAGTTTGGTCCATGTATGTTGTGTGTTTTACCTTTGATTAAATAAATAGCATTTTAACTCCAAAATTCACGAAATTTTGATAAGTGACTCCTGCCACGGTATAGGAATTTCGGTGAATTTTTTTTGCTTTGTTTCCATTTAGTATTTTCTAAAATTCAAAAACGTTAAAAATATAACTCCTGTTTGCTTTAGAAAATCCATTAATTAAAAACCCTTGAAAAATTATAAAAAATCATGTTTGCTTGTTTAGTGTTGTTTGAATTTCTGTATAATTTTCATCTAATTACCATTTATAAAACTCGTAAAAATTAAAAAAGAGTTAAAACCTTAGAAAAATCATTAAAAATTTATAAAAAATAAAAAAAATATGTTTTCTTATCCTGTAGGTAGATTTTATTTTCTAGTTTTTATAAAATTCTGCTCAAATTTTACAGGCATTTTAATTAATTTTAATGTGCCTTTAGATTCCAGCTGTACATTGTTTATTGTTTTTGACTTTATTTCATTTTTAGAAAATTTATTAAAAATTAGAAAAACCCCATAAAATCCACAAAAATATTTGAATATTTTAAAAACACAAAAATATTTTTATTTGGAATTTTTGAGTATTTTTTAGTCTTTAAATAATTTTTTGAGTGATAATTTTTTATTTTCTTTTATCCTTTTTCCATATTAAAAATCACAAAGAAATGAAAAATATAAAAACCACCATATCTTTTCTTTTCTTGGATTCCCGAGTACTTCGTAGCTTTTGCATTACGTTCTCCTTGTGTTCGACCCTGGTTTGAGTATTTGATTCTTTTATTTGGTGGTCTTATTTTCTTGTTGAGTGCTGTCCGAATGGTTGAGGTTGCAACGACCCATGATACCATTTTAACCTTAGTTGCTCGGGACGCTCATCAGAATGGCGTCGTTACCGGGGAGCACATCTTAGTAGTCGGTTTTTCCCTTTTTCAGCTTTATTTTTATTTCTCTTCTTTTTATTTTCTTTTGTTTGAGTTCTTTTTATTTCTGTTTCTGTTTTAGTTGTATTTCCTTTTTATTTTTATTTTTCGTTATTTTTATTTTGCATTCATTTTCCTTTTATTTTATTTTATTTTATATTTTTAATAACTGTACTCTGACACATTTTCTGTTGTTCCTTTCTTGCGAGGGCCCGACGAGCGAGGGCGGCGATCTTCGGAGCGTCGGGGCATTCGAGTGTCTTGGAGGTGGCTCCTTTCTGCATCGATCCACAAGAGAGCGTAGGAGAGGAGGAGTAGAACTCTGGGAGTGTAGTTTAGTTTAGCTTAGTTTTATTTTCATTGCTATTATTATTATAATAACACAGGACAGACTTGGACTCGGACTTGGTGTGATCTCGGGGTCTGTTTCGTCGAGCACCGGTGTGTTCGGGGGACCTCACAGCAGATTTTCACCAGTTTTGTTTTTGACCGCATTTTCTTTTATTTTTGATTCTCGAAGTTTTTGGCCCTTAGACTTAGGATCTTTGCTTGATTATGACGTAATTACTTAAGGTCCATCCCTAATTGCTTATCTGTTCCTAAAGATCGATAATTAGACCTTATTAATTAAATCACAAAAGAAAAAGTTAACTCGATCACCTGAGGGGTCACATGCCGCTAGAGGCCATATACAGCGTTGGAAGGATCCGTTGTGGCGGACGCCGATCGGTATCAGAGACCGGACCCCGACCCCTCTTGTTGACCCCGTTAGCTATTGTTCTATTCGAGTAGAAATTATTTGTCTAAGGCTGATTTCTTCTTGCATCATATAGGTAGTTTTAATTCAGTCTTTTATTTTATGCATGGATCACTCTGCATGTAGAGAGTTGGAGTCAGGTACGCATTTCTTACTCTGCATGCGTCATAGTGTTTGATCACGTATCGTCTTTTTTTGACTTCTCCCCCTGTTTTTGGACTTAAAATAATCAAGAGAACCGAAAAAAATCGTTAGGCGTTGTTTGCTTTGAAAAATACCCAAAAAGAAAAAAAACTATAAAATTGGGACTGCTAAGACACACTTGATCCTAAAAGACACCTCACTTAAATTTTGTCTTGGGAGAGTAATCCCCTCATTGTCTGGTTTAGATGAGCGAGAGCATGACCCGCACACTAGACTAGAGCCACATCCGACCTCTCCTCATACTAGTGATTTCAGGTTAGTCATTCTCCAGTGAGGATCGCTCCGATTTCCGGTAAAGAGGGTCGTGATATCCATAACAGAGCGAGTCGATTGGGTAGCCGGTAAACGGTTCGTGACTTGTACTGGCTCTGGGAAGGATCTAGCCTTGGGATCGGGACAGTCTTCTGGGAGTGTTGGATTCCCAACAGCTCACTTAATCGCTCTGAAAGACTGTTTGATCACATAATAAAATTGACAAGATAAATGACCGAACCTTTACAATCATCAGCTCTGCGTGAGTAGGTGAATTGGGGGTTTGCTTGACTGATCTTGTGTGTTTTTTCCAGATCTCGTCCACCTTTACTCGCCACATCAAAATGATGGGCCAGAGATCCCTTAGGCAGCCTCTGGTTGCACCGCTTTCGAGCACTCCAGTCATTTGATTTGCACGAAATTCAAGAGGGTCTAAAATAGTGTCTCACACAAGGCGGAGACAGCAGTGTCGATGCGACGACCTTCAAATAAATCTCGTGTAAAATCAACAATTAACCCACACTATAGATCAAGCAATAAGAAATAAATGTGAAGTTAAAATTTTTTTTAACTCTACAAAAATGGTGTATAGAGCAAGTATGCAGAGAGTTCGAACACAAGGAGCAAGACAGGGTAGATCAAACAGGTGTGTGTGTGTGTGTGTGTGTGTGTGTGTGTGTGTGTGTGTGTGTGTGTGTGAATGTGAAGTGTGTTGTCTACACTATGCAAAGCAAAGATTTTTGTGGGTTTTTTAATTTTTAATTTTTTTATTTTAATTTTTAATTTTGTATTTTGATTTTTGATTTTCTGATTTTTATATTTTCTTTATATATATATATATATATTTCTTTTCAATATTGGAATTTATAAACAATGGAATAAAAGAGGTGCTTAAATATTTATAAAAATATGCAAAACTAGTAAAAAATTAAGAAATAAAATCTTTTTGGTATTTTATGATTTTTTATTGTTTTTGTGATTTTTGGGTATTTTCAGAATCTTTCTGTTATTTTTTTAAAAACTGAAATAAAGAAAACAGTGAATTAACAAACTGACCGAGACTAAAATGGGAAGGAAAATTATCAGATGATCTCAAAATTTTTCCCAAATCAGTTTTAAAACAAAGAGAATAAAATATAGAACCTGCAGGACCTGAGTTTGGATTTTTTAGGTTTTCTATAATTTTTTAGATTTTTTGGAAGTCTTTGGATATTTTCTAATTTTTAAGGTTTTGGTTTTGAATTTTTTAGTGGTTTTTGGATTGACACTAAAGTAGACTAAAATACACAGTAGGTGAATTTTTTTGGATTTTTTTAAGGTGTTTTAATTTTTTTTGGCATTTTCTAAGCTAGACAGTACTGAAATGGCAAGTTTTTGATTTTTAATAAATGCTAAAATGCGACAAAAATGAAAATAAAAAATGTGGCATGCAAGTGCAAGTTAACAAGAGCTTAGTGTGATTTTTGTGGAATGTTTCAAGTTAAAATGAGGCTCCAAATAAATAAGACAAGCACAAAAAAATTCACAGCCTGACAGGGGTATAAGTGCAAATAATAAAACATCCAGGGGCAAACATGCAAATTCTCCACAATTATTATACTGAATAAAATAGTTTCTGGGCCAAATACAAAATAGAGGACCCGCAGGGGCATCCTTACAAAATGTCCACCAGAGCGCGTGACTAGCACGCGCTTGGGAAGGACCTAGATGCAATATCCAAAAGTCTGAGGGCCTATTTGCAAATAATCTAAAAGTTTTACAAGTAAAGTTCAAATTTTAGGACTGGAACGAAATCCACAACAGGTCGAGGGCCTCTCTACAAAAAGCCCACACCTCACGTGAACAGGTCACGTGAGATGACGTGGCAGAGGACCTACGTGCAAATATAATAATTTCGATGGCCTACTTGCAAATTTTACAAAATATTTAAACTACCATTCAAATTTTATGGACTAAAATAAAATTACAAAAGCGCGAGGGGTATACTTGCAAAATTTCCCTCGCTCAGGAGATCGAACGGCTGAGGCTCTTCACTTGGACACGTGGCGTGACCTCCTTGCACGATGGCGCTTCGGCGATGGACAGCCGAGATCAGATCCTCCTCGATAGATCGAACGGTTGAGGCAATTGATGAATACTCATTCATCACTCTTTATTCTTATATTTTAGCTACAAAAACCTTTGCAAATGCATGTATATGTTTGTAAATACAAATAATTACCCAAAAGCATGCATTGTGTAAAAACTAATAATTAGCATGTTTTTGTGCAAAAATAAAAGAATAAAGAATAAAAAGAAAAAAAGAGGTAAATATTTAGAATAAATATTGAGCAACCTAATCCCAAGGGAGGGCTCAGCATGGGCCTAACCACATAAAAGCCAAAGTAAAGAGAGATAGGGAGCTCATGTGTGTAAATATACCTGTAAATATAACAAAAATATTTTCCTCCAAAAATAGAATAAAATGGGCTTGTATATATTTGTATATATTTGTAAACACAAAATCAAAACAAAAAATGAAAAATTAAAAAGAAAATAAAAAGAGTCACTTGTACATATTCACCATGTACATACACCCACACCTATATTTATTTCACCTTATAAATAAATAAATAAATTAAAATCCCTAAAAAATTGTATATACTCCATCTTTTATGTTGCAAATAAATAAAATAAAAACCATAAAAACAAAAATCAAACAAAAATAACAAAATTAAAAAAAACTAAAAAGAACATTGTACATATACCTTGTATATAGATGTAAATATCTATTTATTTTACCCTTATATATAAATAATAAAAATAAAATAAAAATACCTTTGTATTCCTAATTTTATGCTATAAATAAATAAAATATAAAATGGGAATAAAAATGTACAAAAATAACAAATTAAAAATCAAAAATTAAAAACCTATATTGTATATATACCTATATATAACACTATAGTGTAAATATCTTATTTTTATTTTGAAAAATTAATTAAAAATAAAAAAATAGAAAAAATTAAAACAAACATTTTTCATGTTTTGAGTTTTTAATAATTCGGCCATTTAGTATTTTATTTTTAATTTACAAATATTTATGACGTGGCCTGCTCCCATTGGTCCACGGGGGACGTTGACCCCCCGGTCAACTCCCCCCCCATGACCACTTCCCACGGGTCCATGACGCCCGACCCGACTTCCCCGAATTTTCGCATCATGACCCGACCACCAAATCCGCAAACCCCGGGCTCTTCTTCTTCCTTGTGCATCCGAGATCCTCGCCCGATCATCTGCGTGGGGATCCGCGCTTCGTGGAACCCTGCCCGACCTCCTCTTCTCGGATTTGCACCCATATTTAATCCGAGCTCCGCCTCCTTCCTCACGCATCTTTGATCATTCGTTTTCCACCCAAGGACCTCCATCGCCTCCACGAGAGTGACAGCTCGCTCCAAGCAGTGTTGCAGCGAGGAGGAGACGAGTCGACCATCGATCCGGCAGCTATGCGCCGCCGTGCGCCGCCTGGAGGTGACGCTCGAACCTCGGACACCGACGGTCCTCGAGGCAAGGACCTGGAGCACCCCCTGCTCCTCCACAGTCGAATCCATCCAGTAGGTAGCTCTCTTTCCCTCTCTATTTCTTTAATTTTGCATCTCGCCCAAATCACTCCGTCGTCGTTCCGCTTTGATTCCGATCATCCTCGCCTTCGTTCCGACCATCGGAGTCGCCCATCACGATCGCCTTCTCTCCGCGCACCTTCTCAACCCCTTCATCCAACCCAACTCGCACAGGAGCTGGGATTGGGGTTCCTTCGCCGTCGCCTCACCGGAACCCCTCCGCCCCGACGCATAGACCACCTTCACCACTCCTAACCAGGTCGAGGCACTTTGCCCTCGACCCAGGAGCTTGTTGCACATCTTTGCAGGTCCAAAGGAGCCCATCTGAGGGCTTCGACATCCAGGTGCAGCAGTTCGACCTCCGCCAGTGCCGCCAGAGCTCTCCAGAGCTCCTCGCCACCATCGGAGGGCACCATTCGACGCGGGAGGCCAAGGAGCTTCTCTTCCGATCTTCAGCAGCCCGCGAGGAGGCCTCTAGCACCCACACGAGTCCGGCGAACCTCGCCGGCGTCCAGTTCATCGAGGACCTTCCAGAGCCGTCCGATTGACCTCCAGCTCCAGTTCAGATCTCAGACGTCCATTTGAGGAGCCGCCAGCATCGTTCGATCCTTGGAGGAGTGATCGGGACCGTCCGATCAGTGAGGGCTTCCCACGTTGCTTCCCAGCTGCCCGATCTTCCACGTGGCGAGGCCCCTGCCGTTCGATTCGAGCCGAGGACCCCAGTGTTAGCCGCGCCTCTTCTCTACCGTTGGATCTACACGTGGCGAGCATCTGGCCCTCGACTTAAATAAAGGGTAAATATCTCTTAGGCCCTTAGATCTTTAGTTGTTAACCTTAGGTCCTGTAAATATTTTAAAACTTTCATTTGTGTTTGGTAAATTGCATAGAGGAACCTATAGTTTTTGGTATTTACGTGTATGCCCCTGTGTGTAGTGGGACATGTGCTTCGACACGTGCTTGTTGGGTTATTTGCATGTATGGACTCATAGTTTCAGGTTGTTCTTGAATGCATTTATACTTTTGATATTTACAGAAATACCCCTGTGCATGGTTTTATTGTGCATGTGCGTTATATAGTGGGTTATTTACATTGAAGCCCCTAGACTTTTAGTACGTGTTACTAAATAGTACATGAACTTTGTTTTCTTGCAAATAGGTCCCTGAGTGCCCAGGTCAAGCGCCTCACGCGTGTTTTCTTGGAGAAATTGCACCGGACCCCCTGGACTTTCTACTAGTTGCGTACAAGTCCCCGTGCATTGTACCCTTCTTTTTATTTTTAATAAAATAGCAAATTAACTCCAAATTCGATGAAAATTGGATACTTGGCTCTGCCATGGTGTAAAATTTTCTCTAATTTTTGGAAACATTTTTTATTTCATTTATTATTTTTAAAAATTTAAAAACACTCATTTTTGTTACTGTCTAACTTTAAAAATCACAAAAAAATATTAACACACCTCTAAAAATTACAAAAAATTAGATAGAGTTTATTTTGTCTTGTTTGATTTTCTGACTAATTTTGGTCATTTTTAGATGTATAAAACTTATAAAAATTGAAAAACACTGGAAACCCTATAAAAATTCTAATAATTAATTGAAAAACCCAAAAATAATAATTTTGGTGCCTAAATTTTCCTTGTATTTTCTACTATACAGGAAAATTACCTTCAAGTGTTAGTAGGGCCATTTTGTATTTTAATTTGTCCCTTGAGACCTGACTGGACAGTACCTTCATTTTTCTGTCTTGTTTGATTTTTATAAAATCCAATAAAAATCAAAAAAAATACCAAAAATTAACCAAAATAGTAAAAAATATAAAAAAACATAAAAACATTTTTGTTTGAATTTTTGAGTGATTTTTGAGTGATTAAATAATTGTTTGTAGTTGCTTGATTTGTTGTTTTCTTATTTTCTTAATTAATTAAAATTCCAAAAAATATAAAAAGATTAAAAATCCACCAAAAATACCTTTATTTTATTTTATCTCTTTTTTTAGACTACTTCGTAGGCCGCGAGGCCATCACGTGCTCCCTGAGTCTGACCCTGGTCGCTATACCAGGCTAATCCAATAGCCAGGACCGCTATCGTGTTTATTTGATTTTTACTCTATTTTGGTGGTCTGCACTTAATTTTCTTGATTGACCGATTGACTTCCGAGATCCGGGTCGCAACGACCCTTGATCTATTTTCTTTCACCCGTGTCTTGGTGATTTTTCAGCTCATCAGCGATGGAAGATCGGACGACGGTTGTGCTATCTGGAGCTCCACCGCGATCCAACGGTCGAGACGCTTTGAGCAAGAACAAAGAAGAACACCGGCGAGGTGATCTTCTCTGTTCAAGATCTCTGGCCTCCGGTAACGTTTGGGCTTCAAAATGGATCTGCGGACTCCTGGAGGTCTCCTCTTCCTCCTAGGAGCTTGTAAAGACCTCGGCGATGGCCGAAGTGCTCGCGAGAGGGTGGCGGAGCTGTAGAGCCCCGTTAGCTCCGACGAGGCTCCAAAATCGCCTCCAGGCTCGAGTCAAAGCTCTTTGACCTGCAAAAGTGGTTAGAAGGTCCAGGGCAAACTGCCTGGACCTCGAGAGGGCGGAGGCGTAGCGAGAGTCGACGTCGGGGAAGTTGGCTGGAGGTGCGCTCCGACGAGGAAGATCAATAGGGCGATTCACACGATGGAATGCAAAATTCCTAGAGGGCTTTTGTTCCTACGCCTAAGACTAATGAAATGCACTAAAAAGTAAAGGTGGAAATGGCTGCCTCGACGGTGTAGACCGGAGGGAAGAAGTACCTCGACCGCCGGCGAAGGGGGAGGTGTTGGAGCCGCCTCAGGCGTCGCTCGACCAATCGGAAGAGCTCAAGAGCAAGCTGTCACCTTCCTCGAGCTTCAGGGCACAAGAATGGGAGCTATCCTATGGATGGAGGGGTTCAATTTTCAAATCAAAGTCAAGGAGGCGTTTTATGTGGTTTGACAATATGGTTCTGATGTCCCAAAGACCGAGGTGTATCGGGCGACACAATGATCCAATCCTCGAGATGAACATTGGGCGAGTAAGCTTGATAATCGAGGAGAAAAAGTCGTGAAGATTCCATCATGAATTGGTGCAAGATGTGGCCTGGAAAAATCAACCAAAACGAGGTCAAATGAGCTCTGACAGGCGCACATGGGTGGGAGGCAGACAGTTGACCAGAGTCAACGAAGACTGCCCCCTGGTTGGTCCACGTGGACCAACCAGGAAAAACCCTTGAAAATCATGTTCTAAATTTATTTAAAAATAGAAAATGAACGAATTAAATTTTGATTATTAAATGAAAAATATTTATTATTTTATGTAGTATTTTTTCTGATTTTTACTTATTTTTATAATATATATTTTTGTAAGTTTACTTTTATACCTCTTATAGGTGTATTACCTATATATTTTATTCTTTTATTTTTATTTTGTGTATTTTAATTTTATTATTTTTATTTAGTAGTTTATAAAATCATAAAATACTTTTATACACACATATATATTTTTATTTTATTTTCTTGATGTGTTTTGTATATTTAATAAAATATAAGTATAATTTATACATGTATAAGTATAGGTAGTATACCTATGCATCAAATATATAAGTATTTTATTTTGAGTTTTATTTAGGTTTTTATTCCAATTTTAATGTACATAATTATTATAAATAAGGTTTACAAAATTATAAAAATATAAAATTATAAATAATGAATAAAGAATAAATTGAATAATTTATTCTGTACAAGTATACAATAGGGGTCCAAAATTCAACTTTCAAACCGTAGCTCCGCCAAATGCGAAACCACCACCATTAAATAGCTTATTTTAATCTATATGCAATTAAAGGTGAGTTTGATGCATTTGGTATTTTCATTTGTGAGATACGGGTCTGGGAAGTTGGGATTCTGGAATTTTATTCAGATCATAACTTTTTATTTGTACATTATTTTTCAGTGAAATCAATTTTGTATTTTTCTTTATTTAATTATATACAACTTTCATATACAAAGTTTCTTTGTTTGATGTATAAAAAGTGGAACCAAAAATAGGTCCCAAAAATGAATAAAGAATGAATGAAATAGCAGGTATTTAGCCCTTATCTCCCCCTACTTTATTCCTTGTCGACCTATTCATCAAGATGCCTAGGTCTTGGGATTTGGGTCATAAAATATTTACAATATTTTATTCTTTTTCTTTTCTTTTATTTATTCTATAATTTTGGCTTTAATCACAGTATTTTATACACTGTTTACAGATACATGCATGAATGCTAATATGCTCTGGTTAATGCTATTTACAGGTATTTGCTAGGGTTTTTGAGGCCAAAATGATAGAATAAAGATGATGAAATGCGGATTCATCATCCCCCTATACTTTACCTTTGCTAGTCCCTAGCAAACACTTATGCAATAAGTGCAAAAGAAAAAGAAAGAAAAGAAAAAGAAGAACTTGGATTTAATTTGATTATCAAACTTGTCTTCACAAAATCAAAGTTTGGAGCTCAAGTCGGATCTTTGGAATTTTAGTGCGGGCGGAACCTTAATGAGAACCGAATTTGAAATCCAACAGTCCTTGAGAATCCCAAAACTCTGCTCAAGGCTCCTCAATAGCCAGGTCAGAGATATCTCAACTCATACGCAAACCCTTACGACTATGAATCTGACTCGTACAGTGTAAGTGATAGTGACTCTCCCCAACTAGAATGACAAAGAAACCGACTTCTCCAGTACGACAACCCAATGATTCCCCAATCAAATAACTCCATCCTCGAGGAGCGGGGTATTCCCTTCTAAGTTCAAGTGGCAACCAACTCAAGAGGAGGGGGTGAAGAGAAGAATGAACGGCAACCAGTGTAGCTACTTATCCTGGGATGCAAGACCAGTGTAGTCAAGTCATCCAGCTGCAGGCTTACATATTTGACTTTGGAACTCAAGCTTGCTTATTGATTTTACGACATTTGTACATACTTTGCAGGCTTTTTATTTTTATACATGCCTGAACTTTTTTTTTAATAATATTCACAGCATCATTTATATAAGGAGTTTTTCCTCTTGAGCCAGTAGACTATCCCTCTTTTGAAGCTTTATCGCAACCCACAGCCTCCTGTCTTTAGACTTCCTAATCACTGGACGGGTTGGGGTGCACTTCCCTCCCTAGAGGAGGACAAATGTTTCCACTTGTGTGCGTCTCATACCGGCAAATCCAATCCCCTCACCACTCCAACTGATTGAGCCATGTGAAAGGTGCAGGTGTCCAAGTTAGGTCATTATCAACAAGAGTCGTGCGTGTGCTCCAAAATACTCTACTTAGGCAGTCAAGAATCCATTGAAACAAGTCCCATAATCCTCAAAGAATTAAGTCAACTAGACCTGAAGTACCTCAAACCCAGTTCCTATAAGGTTCCTGTTATTAGGTAGATTTTAAGGTCCAATCAAGCTCCAATCTCCAGATTTTACTTAGACTTGTTCAACTATCAAACTCAATCCGAAAAATGCTCATGCTATGCAATGCGATGCAGAAAATATTTTTGTGATGCAATTTTCAATGTTTTGAACTTTTTATGGATTTTTAAAAAGATGATGATGATGATGCATATGCATTTTTTTTAGATTTTTGTTTTTGCAAATATTTTTGGGATTTTTCAAAACAAAAAGATTTTGGTTAAAGCTAGGTTAAAATATTTACACGGGGATGCTTCTTATATATACAAGAAGTGGATTTTAAGAATTTACAGGGTAAGTGATCACTTTTATAAGTATATAGTGGATTTTTGGTGTGATGTATGTATTTCTCAAACTTATTTGACACATGTCTTTCAAAGAATTTTTGAAAACTCTAGTCCAAAATAATTTTTACAAACATTTTACAAACATGTACACATTTGAAAATCATTTTGCAAAGGTTTTTTAAATAGTATGGATAGATTTTTCAAAATATTTTTGCAACCATTTTTCAAACCATTTGCAAATCATTTTTCAAAAATTTTATTTCACACAAAGAAAATAAATTTTGCAAACCACACATTTTTACAAAGGTTGAAAACATGTAACAAAACGTTTTCAAAATAGTTTCAATAAATGTTTCACAAAGATTTTCAAACTATTTTTTTCAAACATTTTGCAAAAAAAATTTTCACCGGATTTATCAATCGGTAAATATAAAAACTATTTGAGGAATAAAAACACCTTTTTATTAAGGATTTTTAATGAATTTTAAAGACTTATTAGCCTTATTATTAGGAAAATACGAAAGTACGAGTTATGGCTAAAGTATATACACAATATATACGACCCCCCTATACTTAGCTTGAGCTATGTCCTCATAGATCGGAGAGAAAAGAGAAGACATAACTCGTACTAAGTATAGACAAGTCTAAAGAATAAATGAATGAACCAATGAATGAGAAGTTGACCACCCCCCCTATACTTAGGATCAAATAATCCTAAGTATAGCAGACTGTACACAACGCAGGGAGGGTCAAGGGTGGGAATGAACAGCGTACGCAGATTGTCTCCCCCTATACTTAGGGTAAAATATCCCTAAGTATAGACAAGAAGAGGAGACAATGGAGAGGATCACAAAGAATAGAAAACTCGGGGTGCGCACCCCCTATACTTAGGACAAAGTATGTCCTAAGTACAGAAAACTGACAACAAGGGGCGACACTTTTTTGATAGATGAAGAAAATAGAAAAGGAAAAGAAGAAAAGAAGAAAAGAAGAGAATAGATCAACAGATGAAAGCATGATATAGACAGATGATCTATACAACGGAAGATGGAAGTGATCACCATGTATGAGATGCAGATGATATAAGTCAAAGAACACATCTCATATCAGAAGAATGGGGGCGACGTCAATGGTCGGCGGATCATGATCTAGATATAGTTTCAGGCGTTGACCATTGACACGGAAGATAGAGGAAGATGACGGTTCGGATATGTCAATACTGCCATTGTCATGTACATTCCTGACCACATACGGACCTTTCCACTTGCTCTGTAATTTCCCTGGAAATAATTTCAACCTGGAATCAAACAACCATACTCTCTGATCTGGCTCAAACTGTTTATGGCTGATATGAGAATCGTGCCATGTCTTCACTTTCTCTTTGTATTGTAGGCTGCTAGAAAAGGCTGTGTCTCTCAGTTCTTCCAGGGCTGCCAACTCTGCTCTCCTCTGGTCTCCTATACTCTAGGGATCTAACAGTAACTCAGTGACTGCCCAAAAGGATTTATGCTTGATTTCCACTGGCAAATGGCACGGCTTGCCATAGACGAGACGAAAGGGAGATGTCCCCAATGGACTCTTGAAGGATGTCCGATTGGCCCACAAGACCGAGTCCAAAAGCTGTGACCAATCCTTTCGGTCTGGGCGGACAACCTTCTGCAAGATAGTTTTTATCTCCCAGTTTGATACTTCGGCAAGACCATTAGTCTGAGGGTGATACGGTGTGGCAACTCGATGGTCAATGCCGAACTCGTCTGCAAGGGCTCTAACCTTGTCATTGATGAAATGAGACCCCCCGTCTGAAATCAAGACTCTAGGTACCTCAAACCGTGAAATGATATTTTTCCTCAAAAATTTGCATACGGTTTTCGCATCTGCGGCTCGGGCGGGGATGGCCTCAACCCATCGGCTGACATAATCCACAGCGAGCAAAATATGCTGGAATCCCTGACTCTTAGGAAATGGGCCCACGAAATCAATCCCCCATGCATCAAAAACCTCACAAAAGTGAATGGGTTGCATGTGCATCATGTCTCTCTATCCGCAGATTCCCATCTTCTGACAGTCAGTACATCTCTTCACGAACTCATCAGAATCCTTGAAGAGAGTAAGCCACCATAGACCGGACTGAAGCACCTTCTGTGCTGTCCTTTTTCCAAAATGATGTCCTCCTGCCTCAAGCTTGTGGCAGTAAGTGAGGACGCTGTGCTGCTCTTCTTGAGGAATGCACCTCCTCCAGATGCTATCCCCTCCTTCATGATAAAGGACGGGATCCTCCCAATGGTAAAACTTGGCCTTCGCCAGGAAGGTCTCGAGCTTCTGCCTGGGCCAACCTTGTGGGACTGTCTTGGCAACAAGACAATTCACAATGTCGGCATACCACGGGAGCGAGGTGATAGCCAAGATTGCCTCATCTGGAAACGTCTCTGTGATAGGTGCGCTGGGCTCAGATTCCTCAAGGTTCTCCAATCGAGAAAGATGATCCGCCACCACATTTTTGACTCCAGGCTTATCCTTAATCTCAATATCAAACTTCTGGAGCAGAAGGATCCATCTGGTAAGACGTGCTTTGGCATCCTTCTTGGCCATTAAGTACCGGATGGCGGTGTGATCTGTGTAGATTGTCACTCTAGATCCGAGAATATAAGATCGATACTTATCCAAAGCAAAGACTATGGCTAGCATCTCTTTCTCAGTCACAGTGTAATTCCGCTGAGCGGCATCCAAAGTTCAGCTGGCGTAGTGAATGGCAAACGGCAAACCATCCCTCCTCTGTCCAAGCACAACCCCAACGGCAAAATATGAAGCATCCATCATGATCTCGAATGGGAGAGACCAATCGGGTGGCTGAAGGACAGGACCCGAAACAACCATACCTTTGAGAGTCTCAAAAGACGCAAAACACTTATCATCGACAATGAACTCAGCGTCTTTTGTCAGCAAATCAGTAAGCGGTCGGGCAATACGACTGAAGTCCTGAATGAACCGTCGGTAGAAACTGACATGCCCTAGAAAAGACCGCAACTGACGCAAATTGGACGGTGGATTGAGTTTTGTAATGATATCCACCTTGGCCGGATCGACCTCCATGCCCCTGTTGGAGACGATATGACCAAGGACCGTCCCTTGAGTCACCATAAAGTGACTCTTCTCCCAAGATAAAACAAGATTGACCTCTATGCAGCGTTGAAGCACACGGCCTAGGCAGTCAAGACAAGCATCGAACCCGTCGCCGTAGACCGAGAAGTCATCCATGAAGACCTCTAAACAGTCACCCACCATGTCCGAGAAGATGGACAACATGCACCTTTGGAATGTCGCCGGAGCGTTACATAGACCAAAGGGCATCCGTCTGAAAGCATAAGTTCCAAACGGACAGGTGAATGTCGTTTTCTCCTGGTCTTTGGGCACAATGGCCACTTGATTATATCCGGAGTACCCGTCAAGAAAGCAGTAATGACTCTTCCCAGCTAGCCTCTCGATAATCTGATCAATGAATGGCAGCGGGTGTAACATCCGGGATCCGCGTAAAACCCAAACTTGACCCGAATGAGGTCCGAATGACCCAATAAAGTTATCTGACAATATTTGATAACCTAAAACGATCCATTGATCGTAAATCAAAAGTCGTTCGGGTGAAATCGACCGAAAATTGGTCGCATCGTAGCGCGCGCCGTGAAAAAGCCGCAACGCAAATTCAGAAACCACAAAGTGAACTGAGACCATTATTAGATCCGATTCGACGATACAAGACCAATGGAATCGACCGTTCGTCAATCGGAGGTCGTTTGATATTTTTAAATCGTAAAATTTAACCTCAAACAAAATCCGTATCCGAAAATTTCGGGTATTTAAAACTCGGTCGAAAGTATATCAACATTATACTCAAATTAATCGTCGTCCCAAGACGATCAAAACGAGATATTGCATGTCAAAATCCGAGGCCCAAGGTGCACGTACAGTAGATTTTTCTAGTATGTCAAATAAAGAAACTTTTAAAATATAAAGATAATAATAAAACCCAACCGTGGGTATTGTCCTTCTTACTCAAATCATTTGGCACCTTATTGTAGAACACTTGGCCATAATTTTTCCCACATGTCAACTTTGACCATCTTTTCTCCCCTCCCTTTTCTCTCTCTCTCTCTCTCCATTACCTTTTATACCCCATTTCCAACGTTAAGACCCATCTACTTTCCTTTCCCCACATTTTCTCCTTCTAATTTCTTCACAAAGATTGCTCCAAAATTCTGGCCGAAGGAGATCAACCCCCTTCTATCTCCGTGATTGGCTGGAGCTACTACAACAATCAATCCCATATGTTGTTACTTCCATGCAAGTTCCAGCATTTGCATGATATTTTGGTTCAAGAGGTACATCTCAAATCCTCCTTCCAATCCTTGTCTCTCCAATTCCAACAAAGAAGCCAAGTATAGCCTCAGCCCCCCTTGCTGATTTCTGCTCTATACTATTCCAGAACAGCTACTGCTGCTCCATTTGGGGAGCTCAAACTACAGTTCCAACAATAGATACCTTCCCTCTACTGAAGCTCCAATTGCAGCCTACATTGGAGTGTTGTTTTGCAACCTTTGGAGTTTTGCATGCTTGGACAAAGCAAGTTATTAGCCTCCATAACAATCCCCTACTGCATGCTGTGATCTCCATCTTGGAGATCTAAATTCAAGGTACCTCCTTCCCCATCCCTTGCTGCCATGCATGTATATTAAACTTGATATATTTTTTTTACTTGTACAGTCCTTATCCCTACTCTTTGTTGTCATGCATGCTCAAATTTCCTACCTATTGCCCTCATCTATATCTTTATAAAACCTGGGACTGCCTTTGGGAAGGAGAAAATTATTGTTGCTGTTATGGAAAATTATATGGGAACAACAAAGATAATGAGATATGTGAAGTATATAGATATATATTATGAAATTGAATATAAATGCATGCTTAATAATATGGATTGTTATTGTTTTCAAAAGGTATTCTGTTTCTTATCTGTGAAGATGAATGTATTAACTTTAATATGGAATATATAATTTCGTAAGAAATTTGTTGATGATGTTTTCTGTTAAATTTTTATCCAAGCAGCAGTTCACTGTTCTCACTGTTCTCTACCAAATTTTTATTCTGGAATATATCAAATTTGAAAGACTAAATTTCTTAAATCAGAAATTTGTTGATAATGGTTACTGCTCTCCACCAAAGACTCTTTCTCTCCTGTAATTTTAATTAAAATGTGAATAGTCAATATTGATAAATTATGTGTACTAGCATTTTTACTCTTTATTTACTTAATTTCCTTATGATACGGTAAGGACATATGAAGTTTATAATAAATTTATTTAGTTTAAATTAGATAAACCTGGTCTCGAACATTTTTCTTAATTTTCAAAGCACTATAAAAAGCACTATAAAAGGAATTTGCAAGACTGGATGCATGGTATCAAAGTTCTATATTTCGGTATATATATTCTGAACTCCTCACCTAAACTCGGGTATAATAGGATGTAGAGGAAACCCCCTTAGGAAAGAATAAAGAAAGTCGTATAGGAGGTTTATGATAGTGCCATGCATGCATACCCATATAGTTTGAATTCATGACCAAAGCTCTGATATACAGCTTATATTGAGACATAAAGTTAGCTAAGAATTCCATCATAAACAATGCAAAAAGATCATTGAGGCTGAAAATCAACCAGATCTACTCAGGCCACACTTAAGTTGATAATATTACAAACTCAAGAGTTATATTGACACGGAATTTAGATACACAAAGTTAATGATAAATAGAATCAAAATACCTAAAGTTATAATGATCAACCATAAAGCAATATCCATAAGACCATTGACCGAGTGATCTAAATCCGTACAATTAATCACAGAAAATTCGTGATCAGTACTTAGATCTGTGAAATTACATATATACAAGGGTGAGAAAGGAAGGGGAATATATGACGGAGACTCATTGATGATTTATAATCAAGAGTGCCGGTAGGGATGAGCATTGGGTAGGGCCGGCCCGGCCCAGCCCAATGCCCGGCCCGATCAAGCCCGGCCCAGACCCGAGCCCGAGTAATAGCTGGGCGGGCCTGGGCTCTTTTTTTGGCCCAATCAGAATTTTGGGCCGGGCTTGGGCAAGGTGGGCCCGAGCCCGAGGCCTGTGGGCCGGCCCGAATATAGGCCCGCCCCGAGCCCGCATATATGCCCGACCCGAGCCCGGCCCGCATTTAGGGCCCGAGCCCCCCGGATCTGTTGAGTTAGGGAGACCCAACCCGAGGTCGGGCTAACTTAGGGTTTCGTAAACCCAATGGCCTCCCCCATTCCCAGAATCCCCCGCTCGAAAAATCCCAAATCCCCCTGCCCCTGGCGCCTAGCGGCTGACCCTCTCCGGCTCTCCCCGCAAGCGGCGGCCTGGGCGATCATCTTCTACGGTGTGCGTGCGGCTTGTCCCAAGAACAGAAAGAGAAAACCCAATCCTTCCCACCTCAAATCCTCCACAGCTCCTCTTTCTTGGTACTCTCATAGAACAGGTGACTATTTTCTTTTATTTTTCCAGGCAACATTACCCACAATCGAAATCGTGTATGCCTAGTGTAATTTTCAGTTCCTGTTTATAATTCCCAAAGTTGGATTTGTGGGTACTCTTTTTTTGGGGGTTTTATGGACATGTGATCAGTGAAGCAAAAGGTAAAGGTGGTTTCTTTGATGTTGCTCTCGATCTTTCCCAAATAACGCACGGTTATGATCTGATCTCCAAGTGTTATATAACATTGTTGACATAACATTATTTATGTTGTACAATACAGTGGACTATGTGGGATCTTATTGCTGCTTTTATTTTATCACCGTAATAGAAATAGAGTGAACTCTTTAGGGTTTTATTGTTGGTTTTATTTGATCACCATAAAGTTTTGGACCATCTTGATTTGGTGTTGTGAACTTATTAACTAAATTGTTATGTAATTGCTACGGTTAACCTTCAGAAATATCGGCTTCGCATCAAGGTGACGATGTTACTCCTAATATAGAGAAGGATGAGATTAGACGTAAAGAAGACAAAGAGGAGGAACTATTGAATGATGATCTCAAAGGGTCTAGTAAACGTGCACGCGAATCTCAATCCTGGGTGTGGAAGCATTTAACAAAGATTGGTGTTGTAGATGGGAAGGAAATGAGTCGATGCAATCATTGTAGAAAGCTACTATCTTGCCAAAGTAAAAGTGGAACCAGTCATTTGATTCGTCACCTAGAAAGTAAGTGTTTGTATTACAAGAAGGATGGTGGCTCACAATCACAAACCTTGTTAAATGTGCATACCTCAGAGCAAGGGAGTGCAATTGGTACTTGGAAATTTAGTCCAGAATTTAGCCGCGAGGAATTTATGAAGTGGGTGATTTCGAGTGAAATGTCATTTAGTATTGTGGAAAATCCTAAATTTCGTAATTTCGTTATGAGTTTACAGCCCAAGTACAAGGTCCTCTCACGTTTTACTTTGAAGAGAGATTGTATGAAAATGTATGACGCTGAGAAGAAGAAATTAATGAGCATCCTTAAAAAGTCTGAATGCAGAATTTGCATCACAACAGGCATGTGGACTTCGGTTCAAAATTTGGGATACATGTCATTGACAGCTCATTTCATTGATGATCAATGGGGGATGACAAAGAAAATTCTCAGTTTTGCAGCACTAGCCTCACGACATACGGGAGATAATATTGCGGATTTGTTGATTAGCCGTTTGAATGAGTGGAATGTGGTGAAGTTATGCACTCTGACTGCAGATAATGCATCCACCAACGATGTCGTCACAAGAAATATTGTTGACCATTTTTCATCAACAAATTCACTATGGCTTGGTGGAGGTTTTTTCCGTGTCCATTGTTGGGCACACATACTAAATCTCATCGTGCTGGATGGTCTAGCCGAGATCAAGGAAATCGTGAACAAAATCTGCAATATGGTGAAGTGCATCAAATATTCTACCCGACGACATCAAGAGTTTCTTGAATATGCTCAACAGGAGCGCATCTCGGTGACGAAAACTTTACGGCTGGATGTTAGCACACGTTGGAACTCTACATATCTAATGCTTGAAATTAACGTCACGATATCAAAAAGTGTTTAATCGGATGAAAGCACGTGATTTCCATGGGATTGATATTCCTTCACCTATGGAATGGAAGAAGGTGGAGGTAATTCAGGGAATTTTGGAGAATTTTTACATTGCAACGAAGATCTTCTCTGGTCAAAAATATTCAACTGCAAACTTGTTCTTTTCTTTGATATTTGACATAGAGAAAGAATTGATTTCATTAAAGAACAATGAGGATATGTCTATTCGAAGCATGGCTAAGAAAATGTATTCAAAATTTGACAAGTATTGGAGGGACAAGGACGCCATGTTGCCTCTTGCCATTGCAACAGTTCTAGATCCACGAAACAAGTTTGAATTTTTACGTTTCTCATATTCTGAACTTTATTCGGCGGAAGAGGTGACTCAATATGTGGCACAAGTGGAGGATGTATTCCAAAGATTGTTCGATGAATATGCAGTTGCATACAAGGGAACTAATTTGGCTACAACACCAGCTCAAGGTACAACAGAAAATGAATCATGGGATGGAAGAAGAAGGGAGGACACAAGAAGCAAATTCCTAAGACAGAAAAAGGTCATATGTTCTTTGGAGTCCGGAAAGTCTGAGTTGCAATTGTATTTAGAAGATAATTCGGCAGACAATGAGGATGATGCACAATTCGATGTTTTAAAATGGTGGCAAATAAATGCAAATAAATATCGAATTCTTTCACACCTAGCTCGAGACATTCTTGCAATACCAGTCTCTACTGTTGCTTCAGAAAGTGCTTTTAGTACTGGTGGCAGAGTTCTAGATGCTTACAGAAGCCGGCTTAATCCAGCCACTGTCGAAGCATTGATTTGCACGGAGGATTGGATACGCGAAGAAGGTGATGATGGAGTAGATGCAATGGATGGCGATGAAGACGAGGATGATGATGTTGATGATGGCTATAAAAATTCATTGGGTAAGAATAATTTAGTACATTTTTATGATGACAACAATGATTTTAATACTTTGTATTTTAAAAATTGTAGGTTTGTCGGATGTGATTGAGTAACTTGAAAATTATCTTGAATATTTGCTTCCATCTTGGAGACTGCGTTTGGAAATGATGGAAAGGTAAGAAATCCATTGCCACTATCTTTCTAAATTTAAATAACCATGACTTACAAGTTCAAAATTATCTATGGTTTTGCAGGTGGCGTTTGCATAATGATAATTGGAAGGAACTTTCAAAAAGCCTATCATGAGAATCATACATCTCTAGATGTGTGAAGAAGCTTGGCTGGAAGTGTATTGGTAGAAGTGTGTTTTTATTTTTGCTATTAAATATGGGTATCATGATGATCATTGGACCTGTAGATGCTCTTTGGATCCTTGGACCTGTAGATTGTCTTGTTTTCTTGGGATCTCTCGTCTTCTATTGATCTGATTTGACTGCATTTTAATGTTTAGGCGACTATATTGTTTATCTGATGGCTTTATTCTAGCATCACATCTGATCTGCTTTGACTGTTATGTTTAGATCAACCTTATTTGTTGGTTTAAGCTTGAATCCTTTTTTTAGAAGTATCTTATGGTTCTTGGTGTCTCCTTAAAGTGGGGAGTGCAGTAGGATCTTTGAGGCATTAATTATCTGATGTTTGACTCCTCTAACAGTATCTACATACGTGTTGAGTTAAGGTGGAAGGAAGAAGAAATTCTGGGTTTATTTATTTCGTTTTTGGTGTCGATCAGACATTACTTTTTACAGGTTTTGCTTTTCTGGTTTCAACAATCTCTTATAGTGAGCAAATAAAAAGAGTAGTGAAGCACATGGGTTATCTTCTTCTCCCTGAATGTAAATATTACAGGAACCATTTTGTCTAGACTCATTTTTCCGTGATTGCAACAACTAATCTTTTTGCCATTTCCATATGGTTATGGTGGTGTAAATGATCAATATGCCATGTTTGAAGTACTTATGTTTGGATTTGTGTGTACTTTCTCTTGGACTAGTGGTGCCATGAGATGTCATACCTGAAAATGGTAATCGTACTTTGCTCACTTCAGAGTGGTGTCTTTATTAATTGTTTTAACCAGTGCTCTGATAGGTGGGCATGGCCAATATTAGGCTGACATAAGTATTCCAAGTGGTGCATGTTAATATCCATGTTAATAATCCAGGGGACTCCTCGAGCCTTTATGTTGGTGGTGGACTAATGCAGAGGACCCTGTTTTAGAGGCATATCCCATGGATGAGAGGGGAGATGGAAGGTTCATTCAGAATTTCATTGGATAAATCTTTTGCTTATAGTCTATAGATTTAATCTTGTATCAGAATACCCCAAGTAACAGGAGAGTTTATCTTTGGTAGAGAATTTTGTGTTGATAACCCCAAAATCCATTCCAGGTAAATTGGAATGTCTAGGTTAATTCCTGAGGCATGTTTTAAGGCAAGGCAATTGAATGTACTCTTGAAGGTTTCTCGTTCCAATGATCACTGCAATCGCTAGTTCGATTTGGTGAATCAAGTCATGTGTCAGTCGGTTGATTTGATTATATTCGGAGTTGTTCCAATTAATTGCCTTTTTTTCTCATTTAGGAGTTAGTTTATGATTTTTTAATGCTGCAAGGGTATTCATGTAAAAAGTTCTTTATGATCTGTTTCTCGATAAATAATCTACTAAGAATGGAAAAAAAGAACAGGTCAAGTCGGGTTTAAGCAAAAACCCCGGTCTTGTGTTTGCCTCATATTTCTCTCCTCTGACCATAACGGGCCGGCCCGAACCCGGCCCGGCCCATTTAATTGCAGGCGGGCTCGGGTTTGGGCCACAAACCCAGATAACTCGCGGGCTTAGGCCCAGCCCGTTGACCCGAAAACTGAAATCGGGCTCGGGTCGGGCTAGCTTGGGCCCGGCCCGACCCGACCCGATGCTCATCCCTAAGTGCCGGTCAGAAGGACCTTACACCTGACCGTGCGAGGGCGCGGTGACCCTCAACGGGGCGGAGGAAAGGAAGCCCAGTTCGGGCAGCGACCGCCAAGTGCGCGGGTCTAGGATCCCAGTCCCTTTTCGGTTTTTACGCAAGCTCGCAATGTTTTTACGCCTCGTTGGGATCCCGACTTTAGACCATTCTGCTGACCCTTTGTTTTAGGATACCCAGGCGGGGGATCCTTGGTTTTTCAGTTTTACGTACGAGCTCGGTTGCCCGTTACCGGTCGGGCTGTTTTTTTTAGAGTGACTTTTCCGGGAAGTCTCTCTCACCCGTCTCAGTGGCGTAGTTTGGGAGTAGACCTATCCCTTTATTGGACCGTCCTTCCAACTAGAGGGCGAGACGGAAGAGCCATTTGTAGGCTTCTTCACCGCTTGAGTTTACTTCGCCAACAGACTTGGCGATTCTATATCTAAATCATCCATATCTACTTCTACATCATCTGGAGTTATATTTGAAACATTGAAGCTAAGAATCGGAGAAGTTACGATCAAAAGTTGGGATTAATAAGAAATGATTATTCTCTCTATCTAAGAATTTAAATAAATTAGGAGATCTTTCCAATCTTAACTTTTCATTATCACTCACCAACGTGATCTCTGAAGAAATTGACATGTGTGCTTACACTCATACACTCATGAATACTCAACTACTATATAAAAATGTCACATATGGGAAATGTTGGGTTATGGGAAAAACAATTGAGATGCTTAAAAATAGCCTGAAAAACCTTTTACTTACGCAAGTAGATGTAAACTTTACTTTCTACTTGCTTGCTTTTGCACATATTAAATGTCTAGTTATTTTTATAAGTTTTTGGGAGGTACCAGCAATGGCTGACGCCTCTTCTTTCCTAACGTGTTTGGCAGGCAAACAGCCTGCAGTTTAGTAGCAGCTCAGTAGCTATACATGCTTCCTGCAAGCAGAGTATATACTAGTAGACGGTATGAATTACTTTGCCTCAGTTTTTGTTCAAATGGTGATGTAAATGCTATCTCTTTTGTATCACACTTTGGGATATATGTTGTAAAATGGAAGATCCTTGTACATGTTGTAAATTGATATGAATATTAATGAAAAGAAATTTTTGGTGCCATTTATCTCTTACTTTGTGGTTATGTGATGGAAATGAATGTCATAATAGCGTGAAAAATTTTCATTGTTTTTCTGCGACTTGTGTGATCTCATGTGTATAAAATATTGCGAATTTTGTCGTAAACGGGTACCCGGATCCTCGGGGGAGCCAGTCCAGATACTTGATCATGCTGTGAAGAAGCTTCACAGCAAAGAGATTCCATTGGTCAAGGTTTTGTGGCACCGTCACGACGTCGAAGAAGCGACATGGGAGATCGAAGTGGACATGCGGGCACGATACCCACAACTTTTCTGAGGTAATAATCAAAACAAGCTTTTGTAACTAGATATATGTTCAAATAAATGGCTTGTTTTTCTCTTTGAGGTTTTTATGGGTTCAAAACCCTTTGAGGTTTTTATGGACATATAAAATCCCAACAAGATACTTAATGACCTTGATTCGAGTCTCGAGGACGAGACTCCCTTTGAGGTTTTTATAATCGGGAAATGATCCTTCTTGGTGGCCTAATTCAATCATCTGTAGTCCACACAGACCCTCCAAGAAGTGGGTACTCGGGTAGCGATCTCCTCTTCGGACTCATTCACAACTGTAGTGATACCCATCTTCTTGGGTACCACATGTAATGGACTAACCCATTTAGAGTCGGAGATGGGGTAGATAAAATCGGCGCTCCACCACTTCGAAATTTCTTTCACGACTACGTCTCGAAGATTCGGGTTCAGCCGTCGTTGGAACTCACGCGACGGCCTAGCGTTATCCTCAAGGTAGATGTGGTGGGAGCACAGAGCCGGATTAATCCCCTGGAGATCAGCTATACTCCAACCTATTGCCTTGTGGTTTCTTTCAAGAACCTCAATCAGACGAGATTCTTGCTCTCCAGTCAAACCTGCTGAGATAATGACCGGATGCATGTCTGGCTCACCTGCAAGGAATCTATACTTCAGCGGCTGCGGCAGAGGCTTCAGTTCTGGAAAATTGGGAGGTGGCAGATCTGGCTTCTGATATGTCTGTGTGAAGGCTACCAGGTCTGCATGTGAGAACTCTCGCTTTGCATGAATCTCTGACGAAGGGCGGCCTGCTAAATCATCAATGAACTGCACTAGCTCGCACTCTGTCATGGTTGTTGGCTCCGAAGGAATCAGACAAGGCAAATAGTCATCGAAATCATCCCAATCAATGTCTGAATTCGAGGGATCAGAAGAAGATGAACAAGATTGAAAATCATCAGCACCACTCGTCCCAACACTGTCAGCCTCGAGTGTATCCTCATCCAGGGGTGTGCTATCCAGGCTCTCGACTGCCATAAGCTTTAGATATAGTGAATCTGTAGTCAAGGCGAGGGTCGGTGCTACAGGATCAGTCCAGTTGGATTCATCATCTGTCATCACAAAATCACACTCCTGGTAGATGTCTAGCTCTTCCTCTGTCATATGCGCTGCTTCGCTGGACTGCTCTGAGCATTCTAGTTCTTTGGCTCTTGTTTCTTCGATCGTCTCTATTTGTATGGTTTCGCCCTCTACGCGAAAACACACCTTCCCACTATCATGATCGATCACCGCCTTGGCTGTGGCCAAGAATGGACGTCCGAGTATGATGGGGGCATCGGTTACCGACTCTGGGATCTCCATGTCCAACACAACGAAGTCCACGGGGAATTTCAGGCCCTGAATGGTAACGACCACGTCTTTCAATAACCCCTTCGGCCTCTTAGTCGACCTATCAGCAAACTGAAAGACTGTCCTGCTCCTAAGAAGAGGACCAAACTCGAATCAGTCGAGTAAGGCTGCCGGAAGAAGGTTAATTGAAGAGCCGCTGTCTAACATAGTGCGATCAAACTACTGCTCTTGAATCTCGCATCTGACATAGGGAGCTCCTGCATCTGGTCGCTTGGCTGGCAGTTTATTCTGAATAGTGCAACAAGTGGAATGAGTGAGCACATGGATCTGATCTCTGTGATTCCTCCTCTTCCTGCAGACTGTAGTTTTCTCCTTCAAGTTCTTTTTGAATAGGGGGATGTGCTCAAGCGCTTCTTGTAGAGTCAGCTGAATATGGAATCGATCAATCATCTGGTTGCTGAACTCTACCTGCTGATCTTTTTTTGGATTTTCTCTTTTATTCCCCTTCGCCCGGCGGAGTGCCTCAGGGAAGGGGATGGTAGGGGCCTCCTCAGATGGAGGACTAGGAATAGGTCTCTGTGCCTGTGAAGGATTAGAATCCATACAATCATCATCATTTAACACATATGGATCCGTAATTTGAACAGAAACCTTTCCTTTATTCATATTTTTATTTTTCTTGTTACCACAGTCCATAGACACAAAAGGTGGTAACATCACAGAAGGACACTCAACAAAAGTAGATGTGGTAGCCTCAGTACCACCACCGGCACCTATCTTCGCGGCATCAGCACCGTGCTCTGGCTCGGCATCCAAAATGGTGGCATCAGCACCACCGTCTGCATCTGGTGTCACGACGGCCATAGTACCATCGTCTGGCTCTCCATCATTGGTGGCATTAGCACCACCTCTTCATCAACAGCGGCATCAGCACCGCTACTCTGCTCCTCTGGCGCTCCTGGTTCAGCTGGTGGTTATATTTCAGAAGAGGTGCCGCCGGCTGGCATCCTACCGCTCCTAATAGTCACAAAATCAACATCATACAAAGAAAGAGATATGTCACTCAAATAGTCACTAGGAGAGGTATCCTCTGTAAACTCTACCTGCTCAGGCTTCCTTTTCAGATTGTTCGGGTTAGGTTCAATCTGAGCGGGTATGGCGGCCTTGCCTTTGATGATTTCCCTCATCTCCTGCCGAAATTCATCCATTTCTTGCCTGAAGGATGCTCGTTGTTCGGAAAGCAAGCGGGCAAGATCATCTAAAGCTGGGTTCTCAAAAACCGAGGCCTGAGAACCGAATGGGTTCCCTTGCGGGAAATGAGGCTGTTGTTGCTGCTGATACTGGGGAGGATGGGGATAAGACTGATGAGGCTGTTGACGCTGCCTCCACTGCTGTCCCTGATAGGCGGGACGAGGACCCTGCTGGTAATGCTGCTGGGCGTACTGGGGCTGCTGCTGCTGCTGTGGTTGCTGGCTGCTCTGCTGTCCTTGAGCTGGATTCTGCTGCAGAGATGAGGAGCCACCGTTGCCCCAATGGAATCCGGGGTGATCGCGGCGAATCCCGGGCTGAGGGTACCGGTCGTACCAAATCCCATTGACTTCCATCAATGGTCCTGCTCGAAGGAGGGTGGAGGAAGAACTGCCAGTGGCTGCTCCGGCTGATATACCGCCATCTGAGTGTCCTGAGATGGCGTATGCGCTGGGTAGTACTGTAGCAACGGGACCGGCTCTGCCTGGATGTGGTTGACCTGGCAATACGAGGTAGAGGGTTGGGATGAGTTGCTAGTGCTCAGATCAGCATGTGACCTGGGAGGCTGCTGGGAAGAAGTCTGTGCCTCTTGGACGTAAAGAATCTGCGTCTTCAGATCACTCATTGTCTTGGCAATCTGGTCCATCTGGGCCATGCCTTGCATCTGTTTCTTCTCGAGGATCTCGAGGCGGTCCAGTTTCTCACTGATGATGCCCATGTCGGCTGCGGCTGATTCGGCTTGGGCTGCGGCTGCCGATGAAGTGTTAGGACCAGCATCGATGCGGGTGATCCTCTGGAATGATCCCGCTCCTTGCGGGGGCTTCTGCTGTGTGTAAACACGGGCTTGGGCCATGACGGTTGAGTTCTCTACCATGCCTTTGTAGATGGCCCAAACGTCATCCTCACCCCTAGAAAAATAGGACCCACCGCAAGAGGCGTTGACAAGCCCCTGCAGCTCTGGTGTCAGCCCACAAAAGAAACTCTGCACTAGATAGGGCTTTGATATGTCATGGTGTGGACACCGGTCGATGAGCTCCTTGAATCGATCCCGGGCTTCATAGAATTGTTCATTCGGGATCATGATGAAGTTGCTGATCATGGCTCTAGCTGCATTTGTCCGGCCGAGAGGGTAGTACTTTTTCAAATACGCGGTCCGGAGATCTGCCCATGTGTCGATGAATCACCCCAAGTGTTTGAGCCGGTACGCGGCTCTGTCGACCAAGGAGAACAGGAAGGCGACCATCTTGATAGTGTCCTTGGTCATCAGCCTATCATGGATGGTACTGCAGATCATTTCGAACTCTTGGAGGTGGAGGTGTGGCTCTTCGGTCGGCAACCCATGGAATTTGGGCAGAAGCTGAATTGTGTGGGACCGAAGCTCGAAATCTCCATGGATAGGAGGGAGTCGGATCCAACGACGAGTGAGGGATGCTGCGGGATTGTGCAATTCCCTCATGATAGTCTGTGGCGGTCTCTCAGCGTTGGGATCTCCTCCCTGGTTCTCTACAACTGGAATGTCACCTCCACCGCCACCTCCCCCAGGTCAGTTTTCTCTCATCTGTGCTATCTCTCGCATGAGATCACCCATGAATACTCCCTGATCGCGGATCTGCCTCTGCATTATCTCCAGGGATGCTAGCCAGGAATTGTTTATGGCCACTTGATCAAATAAGAAAGGAGGGTGATCATGATCATCTGGGTGCTCTCCTCTATCAGCCATGTCTGGATTCTCTGAAAAAGCAAAAGAACCCATCTCAGGTACCGTCAAATGTTCTGAGCTCTGCGATGCACTAAATTCTGAGACTCTTGGACTGATGGAAGGGGAATGAGAAGGGTGGTCGAGGGGGAACATGGTGGAAGTGAACTCAGGCTCGGAGAGCGGACTCTCCGAGGTCGTCCTAGATGAATGAGGAGGAGTGCTGGATAGCGGTGCCGACAGAGTCGGCTTAAGAGACCTCCGTCCCATCATCTTGATTATTGAGTAGGGCAAGGTGAATGCAGAAGAAGAAGGAAGAAATGAGAAGCAAAATTGTGCACAATTGTGCTGTGTTTTTGATCTTGACCTAAAGATAACTAGCAATCAAACACAAAACAGGGTGAGTTCACCAACTCAACACATGAAGCCGTGAAGGTTCAGCTTTTATCTTGTCAGTTTTAATCTTGAATTCAGGAATTTATCTTATCACGAGTCCTTAGAGTGCTACGCCTAAAGGAGAGAGAGTACTGCCAGAAAAGTATTCCCGTACTTGTCCTCCTCCTGTGTAACCTGTAGCTTGCGCTTTTTAAGGTCCTTGTAACCCTTCTTGGATCCCTACTCAGCCAAAGAATAAGAGGGAGGAAGCCGATAGGCGAAACCGATACTTCGGATCTCGCTCGCAACGGAATCACCCGTGAGCGTGCAAGATCCTACTCGGGCGTAGATGGTGAGACAGACACACCCGTGAAGGCATGGCCTATGCTCGGTACTTCGGACAAGGTCAGTGCTCACACAATAGTGAGTCACCAAGGGCGACCAAGCCCTACTCGCCTACGTACGATAGTAGCGCCAATACTTCGGAAATCCAGGCGATACACAAGGCAGCCACAAGCTGGGATTTGGGATCTAATCCTTACGAAGCACTCTGCTCACTTGGAAGGAGACCTTCCCATGCAACCTGAAAACAAGTGAGGGTGTTACTCTCCCCAATCAATGAGTCCAATTACCAATTTTATTTAGGTCAAAATTTTCTTAGCAGTCCCTTTTTTTATTTTTTTGGTGTTATCGCTTCTTTTGAGTAAATTCAAACAAGCGCCTAACGATTTTTGTATTTTTTGATCCTACTTTGTCCAAAAACAGAGGGAGAATAGAGTCGGAAAAGTCAATGCAAGTCGACACCAAGGTGGAAATCTCACCTTTGTGCCTAAATGATGGATGCAAAGTAAGAAGACTTACAACGAATCCCAGCTCTCTCCATGCGGGATGCAAAGCAGAAATTTATAAACCTAACTACATGACGGTATGCAATGCGGAAATCGTCTTAAGATAGGCAACTGCTACGTGAAGAACCACAAGTCAACCACTAACCTTTAATCCTAATGTCCGGTCTAGGCTCACCCCTCCTTCTCTCGACACATCGAGTTTAGGAGAAGCGCTTGGCAGGATGAGCTCACGGTGCGCGGATCGAAGGCTAATGACTAACTGTTTAATTAGACTAAGTCCAAAGTCGATCTGTAGGTGCATGCAAAGGTTATTAATGTGTTTGGACCTAATCTTATCGATCAAGCAAAGGCCTAAAATCTAAGGGCTCAATCCACAAAAAGAAATGAAAAAGGAAAACAAAACCGGCAAATGACGGTCGAAAAATGCGATGAAATCTACGGTGAGCCCCCAGGAGAACAAAAACCCGAAAATTAGGCCCGGAAGTTTGAGTGTCCAAGTCCCTGTATTATTACAAATTAATAATCACTCTCTCACAAAAAAAAATGCAAACTAATCTAATCACTCTCTCACTCCTCCTGCTCTCTCCTGCCGGCTTGGCTTAAGAAAAGCCGGCTCCGCTTCACGTGGTTGCTTCGGATCCCCTAGGCGATCCGCCTCGCTCCGCGGTCCCTCGTAAGAAGACAAAAAGAAATGGTCAGAAAAGCTCAACAATATCTATCAAAAATGCAAGAGAGATAAAATGAAGCAATGGTAGACAAGCAAACACAATCAAGCAAAAATGATAATCTACTCGCTGTTGCTCCCCGACAACGGCGCCATTTGATTTGCACGAAATTCAAGAGGGTCTAAAATAGTGTCTCACACAAGACGGAGACAGCAGTGTCGCTGCGACGACCCTCAAATAAATCTCGTGTAAAATCAATAATTAACCCACACTATAGATCAAGCAATAAGAAATAAATGTGAAGTTAAAATTTATTTTTAACTCTACATAAATGGTGTATAGAGCAAGTATGCAGAGAGTTCGAACACATGGAGCAAGATAGGGTAGATCAAACAGGTGTGTGTGTGTATGAATGTGAAGTGTGTTGTCTACACTATGCAAAGCAAAGATTTTTGTGGGTTTTTTAATTTTTAATTTTTTTATTTTAATTTTTAATTTTGTATTTTAATTTTCTGATTTTTATATTTTCTTTTTTTTATATATTTTTTCTTTTCAATATTGGAATTTATAAACAATGGAATAAAAGAGGTGCTCGAATATTTATAAAAATATGCAAAAATAGTCAAAAATTCAGAAATAAAATCTTTTTGGTATTTTTATGATTTTTTACTATTTTTGTAATTTTTGGGTATTTTTCAGAATCTTTCTGGTATTTTTTTAAAAATTGAAATAAAGAAAACAGTGAATTAACAAACTGGCCGAGACTAAAATGGGAAGGAAAAATATCAGATGATCTCAAAATTTTCCCAAATCAATTTTAAAACAAAGAGAATAAAATATAGAACCTGCAGGACCTGAGTTTGGATTTTTTTAGGGTTTTCTATAAGTTTTTAGATTTTTTTGGAAGTTTTTGGATATTTTCTAATTTTTTAATGTTTTGGTTTTGAATTTTTTATTGGTTTTTGGACTGACACTAAAGTAGACTAAAATACTAGTAGGTGATTTTTTTTGGAATTTTTAAGGTGTTTTAATATTTTTTTGGCATTTTCTAAGCTAGACAATATTGAAATGGCAAGTTTTTGATTTTTAATAAATGCTAAAATGCGACAAAAATGAAAAATTAAAATACGTGCAAGTACAAGTTAACAGGAGCTTAGTATGATTTTTGTGGAAAGTTTCAAGTTAAAATGAGGCTCCAAATAAATAAGACAAGCACACAAAAATTCATAGCCTGGCAGGGGTATAAGTGCAAATAATAAAACATCAGGGGCAAACATGCAAATTCTCCACAAAATATTATACTGAATAAAATAGTTTCTGGGCCAAATACAAAATAGAGGACCCGCAGGGGTATCCTTACAAAATGTCCACCAGAGCGCGTGACTAACACGCGCATGGGAAGGACCTAGATGCAATATCCAAAAGTCTGAGGGCCTATTTGCAAATAATCCAAAAGTTTTACAAGTAAAGTTCAAATTTTAGTATTGGAACAAAATCCACAACAGGCCGAGGGCCTCTCTACAAAAAGCCCACACCTCACGTGAACAGGTCACGTGAGATGATGTGGCAGAGGACCTACGTGCAAATATAACAAGTTCGATGGCCTACTTGCAAATTTTACAAAATATTTAAACTGCCATTCAAAGTTTATGGACTAAAATAAAATTACAAAAGCGCGAGGGGTATACTTGCAAAATTTCCCTCGCTCAGGAGATCGAACGGTTGAGGCTCTTCACTTGGACACGTGGCGTGACCTCCTTGCGTGATGGCGCTTCGGCGATGGACGACCGAGATTAGATCCTCCTCGATAGATCGAACGATTGGGGCGATGGAAGATCGAACGACAGCTGTGCTACCTGGAGCTCCGCCGTGATCCAACGGTCGAGACGCTTTGAGCAAGAACAAAGAAGAACACCGACGAGGCGATCTTCTCCGTTCAAGATCTCCGGCCTTCGGTGACGTTTGGGCTTCAAAATGGATTTGGGGCCTCCTGGAGGTCTCCTCTTCCTCCTGGGGGCTTCAAAAGACCTCGGCGATGGACGAAGTGCTCGCGGGAGGGTGGCGGAGCAGTAGAGCCCCGTTAGCTCCGGCGAGGCTCCAAAATCGCCTCCAGGCTCGAGCCAAAGCTCTTTGACCTGCAAAAGTGGTTAGAAGGTCCAGGGCAAACTGCCTGGACCTCGAGAGGGCGGAGGCGTAGCGAGAGTCGACGTGGGGGAAGTTGGCCGGAGGTGCACTCCGGCGAGGAAGATCAATAGGGCGATTCACACGATGGAATGCAAATTCCTAGAGGGCTTTTGTTCCTACGCCTAAGACTAATGAAATGCACTAAAAAGTAAAGGTGGAAATGGCTGCCTCAATGGTGTAGACCGGAGGGAAGAAGTACCTCGACCGCCGGCGAAGGGGGAGGTGCTAGAGCCGCCTCAGGCGTTGCTCGACCAATCTGAAGAGCTCAAGAGCAAGCTGTCACCTTCCTCGAGCTTCAGGGCACAAGAATGGGAGCTATCCTATGGATGGAGGGGTTCAATTTTCAAATCAAAGTCAAGGAGGCGTTTTATGTGGTTTGACAATATGGTTCTGACGCCCCAAAGACCGAGGTGTATCGGGCGACACAATGATCCAATCCTCGAGATGAACATTGGGCGAGTAAGCCTGATAATCGAGGAGAAAAAGTCGTGAAGATTCCATCATGAATTGGTGCAAGATGTGGCCTGGAAAAATCAACCAAAACGAGGTCAAATGAGCTCTGACAGGCGCACATGGGTGGGAGGCAGACAGTGACCAGAGTCAACGAAGACTGCCCCCTGGTTGGTCCACGTGGACCAACAAGGAAAAACCCTTGAAAATCATGTTCTAAATTTATTTAAAAATAGAAAATGAACGAATTAAATTTTGATTATTAAATGAAAAATATTTATTATTTTATGTAGTATTTTATTCTGATTTTTAATTATTTTTATAAGATATATTTTTGTAAGTTTACTTTTATACCCCTTATAGGTGTATTACCTATATATTTTATTCTTTTATTTTTTTATGTATTTTAATTTTATTATTTTATTTAGTATTTTATAAAATCATAAAATACTTTTATACACACATATATATTTTTATTTTATTTTCTTGATGTGTTTTGTATATTTAATAAAATATAAGTATAATTTATACAGGTATAAGTATAGGTAGTATACCTATGTATCAAATATATAAGTATTTTATTTTGAGTTTTATTTAGGTTTTATTCCAATTTTAATGTACATAATTATTATAAATAAGGTTTACAAAATTATAAAAATATAAAATTATAAATAATGAATAAAGAATAAATTGAATATTTTATTCTGTACAAGTATACAATAAGGGTCCAAAACTCAATTTTCAAACCGTAGCTCCGCCAAATACGAAACCACCGCCATTAAATAGCTTATTTTATTCTATATACAATTAAAGTGAGTTTGATGCATTTGGAGTTTTCATTTGTGAGATACGGGTCTGGGAAGTTGGGATTCTGGAATTTTATTCAGACCATAACTTTTTATTTGTACATTATTTTTCAGTGAAATCAATTTTGTATTTTTCTTTATTTAATTATCTACAATTTTCATGTACAAAGTTTCTTTATTTTATGTATAAAAAGTGGAACCAAAAATAGGTCCCAAAAATGAATAAAGAGTGAATGAAATAACATGTATTTAGCACTTATCTCCCCCTACTTTATTCCTTGTCGACCTATTCATCAAGATGCCTAGGTCTCGGGGTTTGGGTCATAAAATATTTACAATATTTTATTCTTTTTCTTTTCTTTTATTTATTCTATAATTTTGGCTTTAATTACATTATTTTATACATAGTTTACAGATACATGCATGAATGCTAATATGCTCTAATTAATGCTATTTACAAGCATTTGCTAGGGTTTTTGAGGCCAAAATGATAGAATAAAGATGATGAAATGTGGATTCAACATCCGCTTATCTAGGTTGGTTCGCGAGAGTCGAGACCCGCTCTCTGAACCCGAGTTTGACTCAACCCTATTCCCCCTCGACCACCCTTCTACCAGTCCTGAGGTGCCCGAGAAGAGACCACAACAGATAGTTGATGATTTATCGGCACCTGAGTTTGGGTCGTTTGCCTTTGCAGAGACCATGGACAACAATGAGGAGCGTACCGATGGACCCAGCGGGAACCAAACTTATGTACTTGATCAGGGTGCCATCAACAACACCCTATTAGCCTCCCTAGAGACCATGCAGCATCAGATCAGGGACCAGGGAGCTTTCATGATGGACATGTACCGAGAGATGGAGCATATGAGAGCCGACAGAGAGCATCACAAAGCTGGTGGAGGAGGAAAAACCCATGAGGGAGAACCTGAGGAGCCAGCACAGCTAGCAGCACCCACATGACTAATGAAGAGTTGTACAACCCTGGTGCAACTCAGACCCACAGATGGACTCAGCTGCCAGCTGCCAGCCATTTTGGGAGATTTCAAGCTCCCGCCTCAAACTATCAAGCTTCTATCCCGATTCCACTAACTCGCCATTGAGGAGCCACACCTCCATCTCCAAGAATTCGACATGATCTGCAGTACTGTCCACGATCGACTCGTGGACGAGGATACTATCAGGATGATGGCCTTTCCGTTCTCCCTCGTAGACATAGCAGCCAGTTGGATGAAGCACCTAGGGAGTTTCGTCACATCGTGGGAACAACTCCGGAACGAGTACTTGAATAAGTACTATCCACTCGGCCGGACAAATGCAGCCAGAGCCCTAATCAACAACTTCGCCATGCTTCCCAACGAGCAGTTCCACGAGGCATGGGACAGATTCAGGGAGCTCACTGACCGGTGCCCTCATCACGACATATCCAAGCCCAACCTCGTCCAGAGTTTCTTCTGCGGGCTTACACCGGAGTTGCATGGGCTAATGAATGCATCCTGTGGGGGTTCATATTTCGCTAAGGATGAGGATCAGGTTTGGGCCATCTACGAGGAGATGGCAGAGAACTACACAATTATGTCCCAGATCCAACTATACGCACAGGGGAAGCCCACACCACAGGCCGTGTCCTATCAGAGGATAGCACAGGTCAATGCCGGTCCATCTACATCATCAGCAGCCGCAGCACAGGCAGAGTCGACAGCCGCCGATATGGGGATCATCAGCGAGAAGTTGGACCGCATCGAGCTTATTGAGAAGAAGCAATATTAGGGCATGTCTCAGATAGATCAGATGGTACAGACGTTGAGTGACCTGAAGACCCAGATCATGTGTCTCCAGGAGGCACAGACGGCTTCTCAGCCCCATCTCAGGGCATGGGCAGATCCCACCAGTAGCAGCAGCTTGACCCAGCCCTCCGCCCACTACCGACAGGTGCATCACATACATGCGGAGTCGTTCCAGCAACAACAACAGTATGTCCAGCCACCACCATCTCAGGACAGTCAGATGGTGGTCTACCAGCCAGATCAACCCCTGGCAGACTCCCCTACCCACTTACAAGCAGGAGCCATTGATGGAAGTCAACGGGATTTGGTATGACTGACCTCAGCCTGGGATCCGATGAGACCATCCTGGATTCCGTTGGTCGACCGGAGGTGCCTCATCTCAACAGTAGCCTCCAGTTCAGGGTGGCCAGTTCAGCCAGCAACACCAGCAACCCCAGTTCCCACAGCCACATCCACCTTACCAGCAGCAAAGTCCTCATCCCTATCAACATGGACAATCGTGGAGGCAGCATCAGCAGCCTCAACAGTTTCATCCCCAGTATCCCCATCATCCATCACAGCAACAGCCTCACTTTCAGAGAGGCCACCCGTACGGTTCTCATGGGCCCGCCTATGAGAACCTAGCTTTAGATGATCTAGTCCGCCTTATCTCCGATCAGCAGGCTACCTTCAGCGGGAGATGGACGAGTTCCGTCAGGAGATGAGGGAGATAGTGAAGGGCAAGGCCTCCATACCCGCTTAGATCGAGCCGAACCCGAACAACCTGAAGAGGAAGTCTGAGTAGGTAGAGTTTACAGAGGTTACCACTCCTAGTGATTTACTTGGTGATATTTCTGCATACACTTTTGATGTTGACTTTCTTATACTTAGGAGTGGTAGGATGCCAGCCGGCGGTGCCTCGTCTGAGTGATGACTACATGCAGACTCAGGAGCGCCAAATGAGGAGGAGAGCGGTGCTGATGCCGCTCATGATGATGTTGATGATGGTGGTGCTGATGCCACCAAGTATGCTGATCCAGCTGACAGTACTGAGGCCGTCACTTCACCAGATGCAGGAGGTGGTACTGATGCCACCAGAGATGATGCTGGGCCAGAGTGTGGTGATGATACCGCGAGTCCAGATGTCGTGGGTGGTACTGAGGCCACCCATTCTATTCCTGTTGCATTTCCTTTTGCTTCTGTATCTCAGGACTATTCTGGAAATGTAATAAAGGAAATGGTTCTTCAGTTGTGAGTCCATCTGTGATTTATGGAGATGTTTGTATGCATTCTACTTTGCCACAACAGTAGGGACCCGATCCTAGCCCTCCATCTGAGGAGGGCCCAACCATCCCCTTTTCTCAAGCACTCCGCTTGGCGAAGGGGACTAAAAAAGAAAATCCAAAAAAATCACAGCAGCTAGAGTTCAGCCAACGGATGATAGAAAGATTCTAGATACAACTAACTCTAAAGGAGGCCTTGGAGCACATCCCTCTCTTCCAGAGGAACCTTAGAGAGAAGACCACTATTCACAGAAAGAGGAGGAACCATCACTCAGAGATCCATGTGCTTACTCGTGCCACCTGCTTCGCCATCCAGAACCGTCTGCCAGCCAAGAGGCCAGATGAAGGAGCTCCCTATGTCAGATGTCACATACATGAGCAGAAGTTCGGTCGGACCCTATTAGACAGCGGTTCTTTCATCAACCTACTTCTGGCAGCCTTACTCAACCGATTTGAGTTTGGCCCTCTCTGATAGAGCAGGACGGTCCTTCAGTTTACTGATTGATCTATCGAGAGGTTGAAGAGATTGCTAAAGGACGTGGTCGTCACAATTCAGGGCCTGAAATTCCCCGTGGACTTTGTTGTGTTGGACATGGAGATCCCTAAGTCTGTGACCGATACCCCCATCATTTTAGGACGTCCGTTTTTGACCACAGCCAAGGCAGTGTTCGATCATGATAGCGGGGAGGTATACTTTCGCATCGAGAGTGAGAGTATACAAATAGAGATGACTGATAAGACTAGAGCGCGAGATTCAGCTTGTGCAGAGCCGCTTATAGATTCAGAGCAGATGACAGAGGCAGAGCGAGACGTCCACCAGGAGTGCGATTTTGTGATCACAGACGATGAAGCAGCTTGGTCAGACCCCGTTTCACGAGCCATCCTCTCACCTTCAGATCCTACTGATGCACATATTCCAGTAGAGGAGAGCTTGGAGAGCACATTCTTGGTAGAGGACACCTTTCAGGCAGCAGATCGCATTCAGGGGAGCGAGGCAGTAGATATTTCTTTTGATTCAGATTCAGATCCCTCGGAGTCAGATATTGATTGGGCAGAGTTTGATGAATTGATTCCATGTCTGATTCCCACAGAGCCAGCAGCTAGGGTGGAGATTGATCCCATTCAGAGTGCAGATACACCAGTAGAGCAGTCTTCACCATATTTGCATGTTCAGCGAGAGTTCTCCCATACAGACTTGGTCGCTTTCATTCAGACCTTTCAGAGGCCAGATCTGCCAGCTCTCAGTTGTCCAGAGTTGAAGCCCTTGACACAGTCGCTGAAATATAGGTTCCTTGCGGGCGAGCATGAGATGCACCCAGTCATTATCTCAGCGGATTTGACTGGAGAGCAAGAATATCGTCTGATGGAGGTTCTTGAAAAGAATCACAAGGCGATATGATGGGGTGTAGCTGATCTCCAGGGGATAAGTTCGGCCCTGTGCTCCCACCATATCTATCTCGAAGAGGACACCAAGCCGTCGTGTGAGTTCCATTGGCGGTTGAACCCGAACCTTCGAGAGGTTGTCATGAAGGAAATCTTGAAATGGTGGAGCGCCGATTTTATCTACCCCATCTCCGACTTCAAGTGGGTTAGTCCATTACATGTGGTGCCCAAGAAGACGGGCATCACTACAGTTGTGAGTGAGTCTGGAGAGGAGATCGCTACCTGGGTACTCACTTCTTGGAGGGTATGTGTGGACTACAATTGAATCAGGCCACCAAGAAAGATCATTTCCTGCTGTCTTTTTTTGATCAGATTATGTAAAGGCTAGTTGGGAAGAGTCATTACTGCTTTCTTGACGGGTACTCTGGTTACAATCAGGTGGCCATTGCGCCCGAAGACCAGGACAAAACCACATTCACCTGTCCCTTTGGGACATATGCTTTCAGACGTATGCCCTTTGGTCTATGTAACGCTCCGACGACATTCCAAAGGTGCATGTTGTCCATCGTTTCACGCACGGTGGATGAGTGCTTGAAGGTATTCATGGACGAATTCTCGGTCTATGGCAATGGGTTTGATGCTTGTCTTGACTTCCTAGACCACATCCTTCAGCGATGCATCGAGGTCCATCTTGTGCTATCATGGGAGAAGAGTCACTTCATGGTGACTAAAGGGACGATGCTTGGTCATATCATCTCCAACATGGGCATGGAGGTTGATCCGGCTAAGGTGGATATCATTAGGAAACTCAGCCCACCGTCCAACTTGCGACAGTTACGGTCTTTTCTGGAGCACGTCGATTTCTATCGGTGCTTCATTCATGATTTCAGTAGGATTGCCCGACCGTTGACTGATTTGCTAAGCAAAGACACCGAGTTCATTGTGGATGATAAGTGTCTTGCGTCATTTGAGACTCTCAAGAGTCTAGTTGTTGAGGCTCCTGTCCTCCAGCCGCCTGATTGGTCTCTCCCATTCGAGATCATGACGGATGCCTCCGATTTTTCCGTAGGGGCCGTGTTGGGACAGAGGAGGGATGGAATACCATTTGCTATTCACTACGCTAGTCGTACATTGGATGCCGCGCAACGGAACTACACTATCACTGAGAAGGAGATGTTAGTCGTAGTCTTTGCCCTAGATAAGTTCAGATCGTACATCATTGGATCTAAGGTGGCTATTTTTATAGACCATACCGCCATCAGGTACCTCATGGAAAAGAAGGATGCCAAAGCGAGACTGACTAGATGGATCCTTCTACTTTAGGAGTTTGATATTGAGATTAAGGATAAGCCTGGAGTAAAGAATGTGGTGACAGATCATCTCTCCTGATTAGAGCATCTTGAGGATTCTGAACAGATTGATCCTATATCTGAGACCTTCCCAGATGAGCCGATCCTTGCTATCGCCTCGCTCTCGTGGTATGCCGACATTGTGAACTATCTTGTCACCAAGAAAGTTCCACAAGGTTGGCCCAGGCTACGACTTGAGACCTTCCTCGCGAAGGTCAAGTTATACCAATGGGAGGATCTCGTCCTTTATCATGAGGGAGGGGATAGCGTCTGGCATCAGTGCATTCATCAGGAGGAGCACCATAGCATCCTCACTTACTGCAACTAGCTCGAGGCAGGAGGACATCACTCTGGGAGGAAACGACACAGAAAGTGCTCCAATCCGGCATATGGTGACCTACCCTCTTCAAGGATTCTGATGAATTCGTGAAGAGGTGTACTGATTATCAGAGGATGGGCACTTGCGTACATCGTGATATGATGCCGATGCAGCCCATTAATTTCTGTGAGGTTTTTGATGCATGGGGCATTGATTTCATGGATCCATTCCCTAAGAGTCAGGGATTTGAGTACATTCTGCTGGCCGTTGATTATGTGAGTCGTTGGGTTGAGGCCATCCCCTCTGAAACCGCAGATGCTAGGACTGTATGCAGATTTTTGAGGAAGAATATCATTTCACGGTTAGGGGTGCCTAAAGTATTGATATCTGACGGGAGGTCTCATTTCGTCAACGACAAGGTAAAGTCCCTTGCTAGCGAGTTCAACATTGACCATCGAGTAGCCACCCCATATCATCCTCAGACTAATGGTCTTGCTGAAGTATCGAACAGGGAGATCAAGACTATATTTCAGAAGGTCGTCCGCCCTGACCGAAAGGATTGGTCAGAGCTTTTGGACTCGGTCTTGTGGGCATATCAGACTTCCTTCAAGACTCCTTTGGGTACATCTCCCTTTCACCTCGTTTATGGCAAGCCCTGCCATTTACCTGTTGAGCTTAGTCACAAGTCACTTTGGGCTGTCACATACATACTTTTGGATCCAGTGAGTGTAGGAGACCTGAGGAGGATGGAATTGGGAGCCCTGGAGGAGCTTAGAGATGCAAACTTTTCGAGCAGCCTACAATACAAGGAGAGAGTGAAGGAGTGGTATGATTCTCATATCAACCACAAACAATTTGAGCCAGATCAGAGAGTATGATTGTTCGATGCTAGGCTTAGATTATTTCCAGGGAAGTTGTAGAGCAAATGGAAGGGACCATACCTGGTTCGAAAGGTACATGACAATGGAAGCATTAACATATCTGAGATGTCATCTGAGTCTACCTTTCGTGTTAACGGGCAGCGACTCAAAACATATCTATATCATGAGCCACTAGTCGTTGACATCGCCCCTATTCATTTTGCGTGAGATGTGATCTTTGACTCACATCTATTGCATCCCACGCCTGATTATCACTGTCTTCTGCCTTGTATAGATCCAGATGTCCATATCATACCATCTTCAGTCCAACACCCCACTTGCATCTCTGATTATGCTATACTTAGGGTGCACTTTACCCTAAGTATAGGGGGTTGTCAGACTTTTGATTTCCTTTTTGATTCTTTTTACCTCTGTTTTTGCTGCCTATACTTAGGGATATTTTACCCTAAGTATAAGGGAGGTAAACCCTGTACATTCTTTCACTCAGATTTCCCTTTATGTACAATATGCTATACTTAGGATTACTTGATCCTAAGTATAGGGGGAAACACCGAGATCCTTTCATTTCTATTCTTTCATTCGTCGTTGTAGTATAGTCTTCCTTTTCACTTCCCTATACTGAGCATGAGTTATGTCTTCTTCATCGCTCTTGATCCACTCTGATGACATCGTTCGAGCTAAGTATAGGGGGTGTTGTATATATTTCATATATACTTTAGCCATAACTCGTGCTTTGTGTGAGTGTGTTAATAAATAAAATTGCTAAAAATCCTTCTATCTAAAAAATCATAAAAACATTTTAAAAAATTTCTTGTACATAAAATTCTTTCTTGGACATACATAACTATTTATAAAATTATTTTTGTACAAATGTCTGTAAAATGTTTTGTGTAAAGAGTTTGTAAATATTTTGATATCAAAATTACATATATAGTACAATTTTTTTGTAAAATGTTTGAAAAACAAAAAGTTTGCAAAAATCTTTTGTGTAAATGTGTGTAAATAGTTTGCAAAAATTCTGTGTGCATGCATTCATTCATTCAAACATTTTTCAAAAAATTTACATATTTTCAAAACTTGCATAAAAATATTTTTGTGTATATTTGCACAGTTTTTCTGAATCATAGTTGACATTTAAACTAGCCTGGAATTAAATTGAAAATTGGAGCTTGGTTAAGACCTTAATCCACGTAATTCTAAGAGGAACCTTATAGGGATTTGGGTTAAGACTTTTCAGGTCCATGGTGACTTAATTCTTTGAGTCCACTAGGCTATGATCATATGTCATCTCGATGAGCCTAAATAGAATACTTAACAGCGCACACATGACTCTCACAGACAATGGCTTTACTTGCACTAGCACCTTACACATAGCTCTCTACGGAGGAGGTGGTGAGGAGGCAGTCTTCTTTGGCTTGGCGTAGCATACGAGGGCAATACTTCTAGGCAGAACCTATCGTCTTCTTTTAGTGAAGGAAGTGCGGCTCAACTTGGTCTGGTAGCATTGAGGTCTAGAGACAGGAGTTGTGGGTTGCAATAATGCTTCAAAAGAGGGATATTCTACTGGCTCAAGAGGAAAAACTCCTTACGTATATATGCTGCACCATGTAGATATGTTGTACATATGTATATAAAAAATGTGTGCAAAAGAAAGAAAAAAACTCCAAAAAAGTGGTGGGTCTGATAGAAAATGAAATACCCACAGGAGTGTATATAGCCAAATAAAGCAAAGCTTATGTTACCCATTCCCATCTCATGAAGCTTGCAGCAGGGAGACTTAGCTACACTGGTTGGGCTCCCTAGGATACATGGCTACAGTGGTCATGGTCCATTCTCTTCTTCTTCCTCCTCTTCTTGAGCTGGTTGCACTTGAACTTAGAAGGGAATACCTCGCTCCTCGAGGAAAGAGCTTCCAGACTAGGGCATTAGAGTTACCTTGTTGAGGGGGGTTGTCACTTTGCCATTTCTGAGGTGGGGAGCTACATATCACTTACACAGTACACGAAAAGATTCATGGTCATTAGAGTTTGTGTATGTAGACTTGTTCTGATCTGGATTATTAAGGAGTCTTGACCATAGATTGGTGGAACTTAGAGGCTGTTAAGTTTTAAACCTAAGTCCAAATAAGGTTCTGACAAACTAATAATTCAAAGGTCTGACTGAGCTCCGTACTTCAATTTAATGAAGACAAGTTTAATACTTAACCTTGATTCACCTTCTTTTTCTTTTCTTTTTCTTTTCACTTCTTTTTCAAATAAGTGTTTGCTAAGGGACTAGCAAAAGTAAAGTATAGGGGGTGATGAATACTCATTCATCACTCTTTATTCTTTTATTTTAGCTAAATATCTTGGCAAAGCATCATGTAAATAGCTGTAAATACAATAAATTAGCAATAAGCATGCATTTGTTAATATTCCATAATTAGCACGTATTTGTGCAAAAATAAAAGAATAAAGAATAAAAGGAAAAGAAGGAAATATTTAGAATAAATATTAAGTGACCTAAATCCAAGAGAGGGCTAATTATTGGCATGATCGCTAAATAAAAGAAGTAGAGAGAGATAGGGCCACTCTACCTTGTACAAATATACCTCTATGTATATATTTTATTTTTATAAAAATAAAAATAAAAAGATATTTTTATTACCTTGTATATATTTATAAAAACAAAACAAAAATTATAAAAATAAAATAAAAAATAAAATAAACTCTCTCTCACCTTGTACATAATACATGTAAACATGTATCTTTCCCTATTTAATTTATACTTGTAAATAAATAATAAAACTAAAACAAAAATTATTTTATACTCCAAATATTATGTTGTAAATAAATAAAATAAAAAATTGGGGTATTTGTGCAAAAAAATAAATTAAAATAAATGTACAAAATACATAGGTATTTTATATCTATATAAAATACAATATACTATATATACCATAAATTATTTTTCCTAAAAATAAATAAAAATCACAAAAAAATAGTTTAGAAAATAACAAATATTTTCATTTTGTACACTCTTTGATTTAAAAATATTTGCTATTTTTAATTGATTATACAATTATATTTGGATTCCTATTTTCTGATTGGTCCAGGAGGAATGTTGACGCCGGTCAACTACCCCTCCCAGACTTCCTTGCACGCGGATACAATTTTGGCACCCGTTTCTCCCAATTATCTCGACTGGGCCCTGCACCCTTTTGCTCCGATTTTGGCGCCCGCATCTCCTCAGTGGATCTATGATCCTCGCGGATCCCTAGGGAGTCGCGGGTCATCCTTGCTTCGCGTGCTCCGACCTAATCTATCCGGCTACCTAAGACACCCTATAAATCCATTTCATCGCCTCCCCAGCACGCCAGCTCACGCCGCACCCTTCTCTGCTATCCTAGAAACCTTTGCCTTGGTGACAGCAACCGGAGGCCACCTTTGGTCATCGGAGAGGAGTTGTGTAGCCGACGCTCAAGTCTCGTGGCCGGAGAACTGCCGCGGTGAGCCTCCTCCGTCAGCTGCGGCGAAGTCGAGGAAAAGACCCTACCATCCACCTCCCTTGGAGCTCAGGATCGTCTTAGGATCTTCAGGTAACCGTTTCACAGTTCCTAGCTCCCTTATCTGTTCAATCCTTCGTTTGTCTTCCGTCGCACCTCTGCCAGCTCCGGCCAGCCGGTCGGAGCCTCGACTCGTTCATTCATCCTCTTTGATCGACGTATCCGCTCACCCTCCATCTTCCCTCGCTATCTGATCACCCTGACCTTGGCTCAAATTGCCAAGATTAGGAGATAGGTCTCATTAATCGTCTTCGCCGGAGACACACCTTTCATTCACCGTCGCTTCCCTTTATTTCATACCCAATAACCCGACTGAAGCATTGCTCCGAGTCTGAGATCTCTTGTGCAGGTCGTGACGCACACAAACATCATTTGGAACGCCCTCGGCCACCCTCGCCGGAGTTCTCCCAGCTCCCAGCCCTCGCCAAGCAGATCTGACCATCGGCGACTCCATCAGCGCCCACCATTCGACGTGAAAGGTTCCTCCAGCCCTTTTGGCACCATCAGATCCTTCATCGGAGCCTCCGATCTCCCTCGGTGCTCCGACGAAGTTAGCCCCAGCGCAATTCATCCAGAGGATACCTCCGCCGTTGGATCGCCCGTATCTTCCAGATGTCATCACAGTTGCCCGTTCACCTGGAGGTGTCTGACTGTTAGATGTCAAATCTAATGGTCCCGTACCGGCCACGTAGCTGACATCTGACAATCATTAGATCTGTCGCCTGATGCGTCCAGAGCCGTTCGACCACGCCCACTCAACAACTGCCACCTGTCCCTCACGTGCCTCGTCACGTGTCTGCATGGGTAATTTGCTCCGTCTACCCTGCCTTTATTTTAGTTTGTCTTTTAGTCTATAAAATAAAAGTATACAGTAGACCATTTTGTACTTTTACACATGCAGTTTTCCATATTTGCATTTTAGTCCTGTTTGCGTGGACCCATGTGCTTCGTTACGTGTTTTTCTGAGATTACATGTTGTACCCTGAACTTCTTGGTTGTTACTGATTGCATATTTAGTTTTATTATTTGTAAATATACCCCTGTGCGTGCGGATTTGTGGCATGTGCAGATATTAGTGGGAAATTTATAGATCGGACCATCAAGTTTCTGTGCGTATTATTATTTGGTCCTAGAACATGTTTTCCTTGCAGTTTGGTCCCTGTATGTTGTGTGTTTTACCTTTGATTCAATAAATAGCATTTTAGCTCCAAAATTCATGAAATTTTGACACGTGGCTCCTGCCACGGTGTAGGAATTTCGATGAATTTTTGGTTTTGTTTTGTTTCCATTTAGTATTTTATAAAATTCAAAAACATTAAAAATAACTCTTGTTTGCTTCAGAAAATCCACTAAAAATATTAAAAACCCTTGAAAAATTATAAAAAATTCATGTTTGCTTGTTTAGTTTTGAATTTCTTTGTAATTTTTATCTAATTACCATTTATAAAACTCATAAAAATTAAAAAAGAGTGGAAACCTTAGAAAAATTATTAAAAATTTATAAAAATTCAAAAAAATGTGTTTTCTTCTATGGTAGGTAGATTTTATTTCCTACTTTATATAAAATTACTGCTCGAATTTTACAAGCATTTTAATTAATTTTAATGTGCCTTTAGATTCCAGCCGTACATTTTTTCTTGTTTTTGACTTTATTTCATTTTTAGAAAATTTATTAAAAATCAGAAAAACCCCATAAAATCCACAAAAACATTAGAATATTTTAAAAACACAAAAATATTTTGTTTAGAATTTTTGATTATTTTGAGTCTTCAAATAATTGTTTGAGTGATAATTTTTTATTTTCTTTTATCCTTTTTCATATATTAAAAATCACAAAAAAATTTTGAAAAATATAAAAACCACCATTTCTTTTCTTTTCTTGGATTCCCGACTACTTCGTAGCTTTTGCAGGTGCTCCTTGTGTTCGACCCTGATAGTTATACCATGTAAAATAATTAGCGAGATTACTTGCTTGGTTTGAGTGTTTGATTCTTTTATTTTGGTGGTCTTATTTTCTTGTTGAGTCCGGTCCGAGTGGTTGAGGTCGCAACGACCCTTGATACCATTTTAACCTTAGTCGCTCGGGACGCTCATCACTAGCCGCAGACCAGAGAGTCGCTAGGGTGCGGGTTGGGGTGTGCAGGGCCGACGTGCGGCTGCTCGGGCTGGATAGGGGGTTGCGTGTGCGGCAGCTCGGGTTGGAGAGGGAAGAGCGTGTGCAGCAGCTCGGGTTGGAGAGGGGGCCCGTGCGACAACATGAGTTGGAGAGGGGGCGCATGTGCGGCGGTTCGGGTTGGAGAGGGGGTCGTGCGTGCAGCGACGTGGGCTGGAGAGGAGGTCACTTATAACGACGACGCATGCTGGAGAGGAAGAAAAAGAAGAATGGAAGAAGAAGAAGAAGAATGGAGGAAGAATGAGATGAGGAGGTGGAAGATGCACCATCAATTTCACCTCTGGTTAGATCAGCCCATGTTATTGACTCAAGTAAAAGTAAAATTAACGACAGTGTCTGTGGGGTAAGACGCAGAGTTTACGGGATCAATGGAGGAATATCAATATTTCAAAAGTCAAGAAGGTAATTTACAAAATTTTTAGGGTTCGTGGGATAAAAATCCCATTCTTCTACTCCTCTAAAAAATCAAATGAGCTAACTAAGTAAATGGTTAGAAATTGAAAATTAGACAGTAAAGATATGTCATTCTCGTCAATAGAAGATTATGAAAAGTGGGCATTTGGTAACTCAATGGTGAGACATTTGTTAATCTAGACAGGAATTGACTAATCAAAGTCATCAAGCAATCCTCGGGATTTTCTCACATGGAATTTTCTCATTTCTAGAGTAATCAATGTCATTTATTATTTAACAATTGTTCAACTTTTTCTTGTCCTTTTTCCTTTTAAAAAAGATTATTATTTATCTCATTTCAAACCATATATTGTACTATAACCATCATTTATCATAAATTCCAATAATAACATAGAGATGATGAATAGGAAGAACACATTGTTATTATTCTTTTTTTATCCGACCAAAATAAAAACCTTCGAAGAAACAAGAATAATGAGTAAGCTCTTTTATTCATTATCACATCTCTTTTCCCAACTCATGATTCCATCGTTATGAGCTTTTTCTGTTTTTTTTCTTCCATTTGCCCAAAAGGTAAACTGGTCACCCATGATATAACTTACGTTCGAAATCTAGGTTATCCCATCCCTACCCTACATCTTAGGTTGGAACCAATGAGGTGGGTCCCACGTGTCCTTTACCATAATATTTATTTATATCCATCTTCAACAAGAAAACAACTATCATATGACATCAAGGACATTTCCCATCGTCCCTATCAAAATATATATCATATAACTAAACGGATTAATGGGGAAATGGACTGTGGTTGATACGTAGGTTTAACTGTTTAAATTGGTAGTTTGGCTTCCATTCCCATGGATTTGACTTTTAAATTGGCAACTAAGGGTGTGTTTGGTATGCAAGTTAAAGTGGGTTAAACTGATTGGGAGTAACCCGTTTTTATGTTTTGGTGTTTGGATAGAGCGTTAAACTGAGGGTGTATTTGTTGTGGGTTTGTTGTGATATGATTGTATTGAAGTTTGAAAAAGTGAGTAATTATTGTAATGTGATTGCATTGAAGTTTGAAAAAGTGAGTAGAAGTAGAGTAGTTTATAATTTTTATATGATATGATGATATAATATATTATTTTTTTAATGGAATTGATAAAAGAGAATTTATTTATTTAATGTATTAAAAAAGTAAAAGTGAAATCCATATAGGAGAGATAAAAAAATGGGGTAAGGGGGTAACCGAACATGACCTAAGGGCCTGTTTGGTTGCAGGGTTGAGCAGGGTTGGGCTGGGCTGGGTTGGGCTGGGTGAATAGTAATCTGTGAGGAGGAAGTACCCTTGTGAATAGTAACCAGGGTTGGGCCAACCCTACCCAACCCTGCAACCAAACAAGCCCTAAATGTTCAAGCTGATTTGTCTTTTATTTTGACAACTAACATATACTGATCATTTATTGCAGTTGACTTTTCGAATTTTCCATTTGCATTACAGAACCATCCATTATGATAAGTGCCAATTGTAGCTATTCAGCTTCGAATTTATTCAGAAGTTTTTACTGCTTGTGATAGTAGGTTAATCGTCTATGTAATAGGCACTGATGTTCAAATTTATGTATTGTAACACCTCAGCATAGTCCAACATCGAAAATTCGCAAAAGGTGAGAGTTATTAGTGGTGAGGATGACAACTACTGTAAGCATTTTGAATGGTTGTCAACAAATCCGACTGAATCCCAACTCAACAAGTTGTCAGAATCAGTTTTCCTCGATAACGGTATGTGGATCTGATTTTAGGACATTACAAATTGTATCAGAGCTGTTTTTTTCCTTTGATAGTGGAAAGGATTATCCGACGGGCAGAGCTAGCCACTCCTGTAAAGATAGAGGAGGGAGATTACCCAGAGCTTACAACCGTTACTATCATTGGGAATAAGTGATGGACATTTTCGTAACGAGGACGTTGCATATATAAGTAAGGGAGGTTGTAAAACCCCAACATAGCCCACATCAAACTCACAAAAGGTGAGAGTGGGTTATAAGTGGTGAGAATGACTATTTGATAACTTGATTTTTAGAAAAACACAATTTGATAACTTGAGCTTTGAGCATTTTGGATGGATATGAACGGATCCAATTAGACTCGAACCCAACAAGCTGTCAGGACTAATTTTCCTCAATAATGGTCTAAGAAGCAGTGTTTTTGAAATCGGATCGGACCGGCCGGTTCGACCGATCCGACCAATGAACCGGACGTGGCCGGTCCGATTAACTGGTTTATACCGATTTGGTTCAAATTTCAAATTTTATGCAACTCGTCCGATTCTAACCATTATTAACCCAGTTTAATCAGGTTCAACCAAAGTTGAACCACATTTAATTTTTAATTTATTTAAAAATAATGGTTGTAGTGGGAGCTCAACCCATGACCTTTAATTACTAATTTCAAACTCTTAACAAACTTCTATAACATAACTTTTTGATTGTAATGGATTTTTAATATAATTAAACCACAATTATTTTTATAAAGCGACTTGTCCAATTAATATATATATATATGATATTTATGACATTTGACGATGTATACGAAAAAATATTTTATGTATAGTGGGAAATATATAGATTGTTTATGTATTTTAGTTATATTTCAAGTACATTTAAGTGTATATTATATATATTATTTCATTTCAGCTTGATTATCCGGTTCAATCACTTTTTCTTACCGGTCCGATTTTTCATATTTTAAATAATGATGATGTCTTCATCCGGTTGAACCAGTTTAATTACATGGTTCAACCCAAACCGACCATTTCTATAAAGTTTCCGGTTCGATTTAAAAACATTGCTAAGAATCTAAACTCGGGACGTTATAGATATTTCATATATCGTTAAGAAAATAAATTTACTTGATAGTCTGACCAATCGTAGCTAGGTGTTCGCAATTAATAATGATAAACTTCTAACCACGTATTAGTCTGGAGGATACCCACGAGAGTGGACGAAGCCAAAAAAATTCAATCGAAGGGTATATATATCTACTTTTAATTGCCATTATATATCATTTAATTCCAATATTTGTTAGATTTGGTTGGTTGCATAATATATAAGAAATGATTTTAAAACATTTGGCATCAAAATTTACAAGGAGTTTTTACAAAAATACCCCTATAAGCTCTTACAATTTTAAATAAACATATGTGCATACATCATATTACCAAAAATGCTCTGTAAAGTCTTTTATTTCAAACAATAGTACACTTTGTTAATGTGACATTAAGCTATACCATAAAATCTAATTTCTAAATAAGAACATAAGATTTATTGTATCCATGCATTTTTTAATTATCTTCTCTTTCTAACACTTTCTTTTCAACGCACGTTTAAGGATTTGTTACTCCACTCTCTATCACAATCATAAGCATGTTGCTAGAGCTCTCCACAAAAATCATAAGCTTACACTTAAAATATATTCTCTTTCTCCGCATTGAATTTGGAAAACTTAGCACCGAGTCATCTTCCTCTCCTCTCGCTGCAATAAGATCGTTACAGAAGCTCTCATACCATGAATTCATAGTCCGAGCACCCTCCCTCTCTAATGCAACGAGACTGGAATCAAAGTCCTCTACATGTAACATATAATTTTCTTAAATAACAAAAACAGTCATCACTCCATTTAATTTTGAATGGATCATTGGTCAATGCAAATCTTATCTTCAAATGTAACAAAAGCTAAATCAGAAAACAATAGATATTAAATTAACTTCTTGCCTTCTATTCAGATCTTCGAGGTAAGAAGTTTAACCATGTGCTGCCTTTTCTAGCTTTTGTGTGTATTGAATTAAGAGCTCATACAGATTCTCTCTGCTTTGCTACTCCAAAATGGTGAGCTGAAATGTAAAGAAAATTCATCCGATGTAAGGGTAATTAGAATGTCTTAAAGTTTTTCCTAAGGTTGTGAAGTTTGCATAAATTTTTGTGCAGTTTCGTAATGTTAACTCTTCCACTACCAAAAGGAGAGTTTATATGGCTAGGTGAAATGACTAGGAAATACCTCACAGTTATTGCATGCTCGTAATGTTACAATTGATCATGTGGGATTAATTGCAAAATGGTTGGATTGAGATGTTGCAAGCTACATGTTGAATATACTTTGGATTCTAAATGAAGGTGCCAGGGAATTGGTGATTTAGGTTATATACATATTGTTTGTCATGCTGATATAAATACGACTTCTCTCCTTTTTATTATATTTATAAGGCATACTTTTGGATGTCTTATGATCTACAACACATAAGAATCTTACTCACTATTCAACTTGTCATTTTTGTGCTACTTATGGGTGGGGGTAGTACTAAGATCATTATGGTAGAGATAGGTGAGAAAAACAAGTTCGACAATGAGTTCAATATTACGAGAGAGCTAAGATGGCAAGATCACGATGGTGAAAGAGAGGAAGGAGGGTCCATCGCTAAGCTTGCAAATCTTTAACAAGGTCGGGAAGAAGGAGGCTGTCATGAGCTTGTTATGATAGAGGAGGATAGATGTTTCGACGATGAGCTCATGATGATTGCGAAAAAGCTTTGATTGTGAGCTAATGATGGCGAGGGCATTCGGCGAACAGTCCTCCGAAGAGTTCGAAGAAGTAATACCGAATATGAAAAAAGCATATTTAAAAGATAGGCCGATTATAAAAAATTTGTATAACTGTAACTAAACAAAATTTTTTATTTAGAGAAGCTAGATTTGACAAATTACATGTCGAGGCACAAAACATAAAGACATTTTTTTTAAACTGGAGGATCTTGTAGGTATTTTGTTTATATATAGTTTGTGACCGTATTTATGTAAAATTATTAGTTTACATGAATTATTATACAAAATATTTACAATTATTTAATTGATATGGTCTTATGATTAAATGATAACCATGAGATTTTGAATATTTAATGATTTATAATCAAACTTCAAAATAAAAATACTTTGCAAGTGATTACAAACAACTTTGTAAACATCAATATGATTAATTATACAATACATCATAAAATCTAAAGTATGAAAAACTCCACTATACAATGTTTTGGTTGCAAAGATGCAAACATGTACTTGCATACTTACATACATATGTACATATGTATCTGATCTGTTCATTCATATTATACATATTTTTAAATTGATACGAATGGAGACATCATTTTGATATCCATGTATCCATATTTGTAAAAATGTTTTAATACATAGGTATAGTATTTAGTCCAATACGTAACACAATTTTATACCCGTTTTCATCATATTCATGAAGTTAATACAATTAGTCTATTTGTATCATGGGTGTGTCATTCAAAACAGAAAATATGAAATGTTATTGGTTGATTTATATTTCATCCTCTCTCTCCTTAAAAAGGAAACTCACAAATCCCTCAAAAATGCAAAAGAAAGTTGTTGTAGATGTTTATTTTTTAACATAAATTTTTGGCCACATAACCACAAGTCACAGCTTTTTGCCCTTATCCCTTATCCATCTTGTTTGGTAGCCAGTTTAATCGAGGGTAAATTGGTTATCTAGTATTTACTCCCCATTTGGGTCGGGTTACTCCAATACTAATCATGATCAATTGCATAGTTGGAACTTGGAATCAGTATGATCAGGGACGAAGCCAAACCATTTTTGAGGAGGGGGCACGTGGTTTTAAAAAAAATACATCTATCAATTACAGTACAATCATATTCATTATGTAACAATAATTGTTAGGGACAAATTATATCTATAGTTTTCACGTATATTTTTCATCAATTTTGAACTTATTCATTATATAAGAATAGTCAATTTTGAACTTATTTTTTAATCAACTATATCTTTTATTCAATTTTACATAAAATGGTATCATATATGTTCCACAATATCGGGATTTTTTGTGAATGATATTTATACTTTTTTAAAAAGTAAGTTATATTGAAGTATTTTATTTATTTTGAATTCAGTATATAGATTTCGATTAATTACAATATAAACTATACTTTTCTGAATTTGTATCAAATCAAAAAATATAAATTACCTAATCCTATACTTATTTATCAATAACAAGAAATAATAATATTTATGAACAAAAATACATCGATTAAGAATATATGTGCATTTGATCACTTTACTTGATAATAAATAGGACCAATGAATAATATATGAGACTTGACAATAAATGATTTTTTTAGATTGCGAATTAAACCCTGTATATGTATAAGTGATTATGAGATTGGATGAAAGATCGATTCATTCTATAGTCCGATTCTTAAAAATGGATAATCAATAAGATTAAGGTAGTCATTTATTATAAGTTGATCGATTGAAGAAATTATCCAATATAGGTTGATTAAAATTTTATGTTAAGAGGTATATTATCTATTGGTAAAAGTTATTGAATATTTCCTAAAGAAATGAGGGGGGGAGGGGGGAATATACTAGTTTTACCCTCAAAAAATCAAAATGAGGCATTATAATTATGAAATATTATGATTATTTTTAGCTTAAAAAATCCATAGGGAAAAAATTGCATAAACATATAATATGTAATCTCAAAATTTAGGGAAGGGGCACTTTCCCCTTCGTGCCCCCCTTTAGATACGTCCTTGAGTATGATGGGTCTCACTTTTACCACTCACTAACAATAACACATCACATTATATATCCAATCCTCCCAACCATCCAAATACCAGCTATTTACATAAAGGTACTCATTTTTCTAACCCTTTAGAAAAAACTATTCCAACCCAACCCAATTTACCTATCAAACAAATCCAAGATTCTTCCTACAAGGAAGAGTACACGAATGCAACTTTGCATTGTCTTATAAAAAGGTAAATTGGAAAAGGTACCAAATTTTTAGGATAAATCATAAAAGGGCAGCAACTATAGCTTGATTCCCGATTAAAGATTCTATTTGAAAAGTAATAAATTACAAAAAGGTCATAGAATACAAAAAGGTCATAGAAGCTTATGGAAGTATGTATTTGAGACAAATAAATCAAGATCGGGCCTATCTATATTGCATTTGAAAAATAAGGTTTGTAATTGAGATCGAGGCATAGTTGGAACCCTTTCTTATAATTTACACTATATTATAGTTTATTTTCCATGCCCATTATTAATAATTCATACCTTTGGTTTGCCTGTCACCCGATATCTATTATCTATTGAGCAAAATGTTTGTGTGTACAAATGTTTCTCTACGTCAAGGAGGAAAATGGCAATGTGCATATCATATAGGAAAAAACATCAGATTGCCTTTTTGTATTCTATATATAATCAACATAATTCAAATCAGAATGGATTTGGAGCCTTTTTTTGGAAAGTGTAATATACATGTCGATTATTTCTATTTAATTGTAAGTTTCAGGTAATTGAAATCTTAGTGGTTTACATTTTTATTTTGTTAATTTAGATTTGATCATGATTTAGTGAGCAATCGCTTTTTATTACAAGAAACAAAGAGTCGATGCTTGTGATGAAGGTGTCCTGCAATCTTATGCAAGTTGACTGCTTATTTAAAAGGATATGATGTTTTTTCCCTCGGTCTATCTTCTACTGCCATACATGCCCAAAATCATTCGGAGAAGAGAAAAATAATGACAGTGATAGGTGTTCTATTTTTGTTATCCGAGGTTACCATATCAAAAATTGGAAATATCCATTTATCCGATGTGCATGTGTTAGAAGTATACTATAGCAACATTATCTTTCAAGATATACGGTATCTAACTGTGAAAATCACCAATGTTAGTTTTAAGGTTCTTGAGTTAACATTTGTCATGATCAAAATATGACACATCCCACGGATCAAGATACCCAGCAACTATCTCGTAAACACTACATTCACATTCAGAATACACACATTTTATACGAATGTATCTATTGTAGGAAAATAAGCAAGTGATGAATATGTGATTCGTCACTTTATTAGTTGAAAATTAAGCTTGGTTCTTAAGTAATCAAGTGTATTTAAACATTTATAGTACATTATTAGTTCATGTATATGTAAAAATGATGCATACTTTATCATTCATGTTTGCGTTGATAAGGAGGCAAAAAATGTAGGGTTTTTATCAGTTGTACCCCTCTAAGATATTGCAATATCAGTTATGCCCCTTCCTTTTTTGTAATATCAGTTGTACCCCCCACTTTTTATCATTCTATCACTTGTGCCCCTCGAGTTAGCCGCCGTCCTTCCCCAATGCAAACAGACCTTAACTTTGAGGACACGACCAGAATTAAATTTAAAAAAATGGACTAAAAAGTCCATCCCTTTCTTCTTCATCACCGTCATCCCCTTCCTCCCCTTCTCTCCTTCCTCCTGCTCCTCCACCGCCTCTTCCCCCCACCCCAGCTCCTCCATCCGACCCCTGCATCTTCCCCTCCGTCCTAGCTCCGCCTCTACCTAGAGATCCTCCCCTTGCCCCAGATCCTCCCCCATCTTCTTCCTCTTCCTCCCCTTCTCCACCGCGCCCGATCCTCTGCCCCGAGATCCTCCCCTTTTCTTCCTCCTCCCCATCCTCCTCCCACGTCTCCCCCCTACCCACTCCGCAGCTCCTCCCCTCCATGCAAGAATCCATGAATGCCATCTTTAGATGCTCGGAGACCATGTTGTTGGCGAAGTCTGAGAAACCCAGGTATTCCTTCCATTTCCTCTGCCCCCTTTCTCGTCGTTGTCCTTATGCTCTTGTTCTGGGTTCTATTCTTCTTTTTCTTCTTCTTGGGCTTCTTATCTCTGAGATCAGATTCCTCCATGGTATGACAAGCTCCTCCAAAAGGAAGCCCTTGAGCTTGGCGTGCACTGCAGGGTTAAGATTGGAGAGAAGGTAATCCGTGACGTTCTGAGCTGTTGAATCCATCGTAGATTCCAACAAAGAGCAACCCATGATCCTCTGATACCGCCACATGCACTCAATCCTCTCCATCCTTCCCCTGCGCCTTCCCCTGCGCCTAATGATGACCATCCTCCTCTTCCACAACTTCTCGCCGCTGTTGACAACCTCATCGTCCATCTTCTTGATGATGATCCTGGTGATGGGTGCAACAACGGAGTTGTGCCCAATAACTACGGTCTTTTCAATGGCCTTCCTGAAGCATCTGATGGCCTTAAGCTTGCTGCGGATTTGCGGGTACCCTCCACCTTGCGAGAAGCTTTCCTTCGGAGAGGCGGTGGTGGGTTGTCACTGGTTAACGAGCCAAACATGAGGTAGAGATGTCGTCCTCCCCAGCTGCTCCCCCTACCTCCTCCTCTAGCACCCCTCCTCCTTCTCATGTGTAGAAGAAGTCGAATCCACAAAGTGCAACCTCCATCGTGGATGTTCCTATCAAAACGACGAAAGAGATTAGAGGGCATGCACGACAGAGAAGGATAGACCAGAGGAGGAGGATGGGTGGGGGAATGTTTTTACAGTTATACCCCTATTAATGTAACTATGGTTTGAAAAAATCATGTTTAAGTTTAACGTATTGACGGTTAAAGTAACAGAGGGGAACAAGTGATAGAACGATAAGAAGTAGAGGGCACAATTGATATTATTAAAAAGGGAGGGGTATAGCCGATATTGTAATATCTCATAGGGGCACAACGGATAAAAACCCAAAAATGCATGCATTTTATCCTAACTTCTTACATTTATAATTAATTTATACTAACTCCAAATCGAATAACGTCAACTCCATTGTGTAAATATCGCTAACATTAACAAATAAAAATGTGGATAAATTACATCTTATATGTATGTCAAATAAAACAAACCTTAGTTTGAGACAAAAAATCATAGACTCAAATATCTATTACATACAACCTCCTATGAACCCGTACTTAGTTTTGAATTAATGTACATTCAATTATTTACAAATTGAGACCAAATTCAAAAGAATCGGAGTTCATATGTAAAACTTGGGTTTTAGGTCCACATTGTACATTGTACATATTTACTAACATTGATTTATCATTTTTTGTAGATAATTAACTCATTTTAATTTATTTCTTTTCATTTATTTTCTTTATTTGTTTTATAAATAAAGTGTGTAAAATCAAAATTCAAAACCATCTAAAAATAAAAGAAACACACCATTTTGTGTATGTATATAGAGTCTGTATATAAATATATTTTCTTTTATTCATTGATTTTCTCAATTATTAAAATTCAAAAAAATGAATTAATGTGTAAATATATCTATTTTATTTTATTTGATTTTATTTTGAATTTTTCTTTAATTTTAAAATAAAAAATACAAAAATATAAAATACGGTATTATATATATATAATAACACCAAAAAATGAGTTTGTACAAATCATGTCTTTTAGCCTTTGTCCCTCATAGAAGTGGTTGATCTCATCGAGATAAATAATTTTTGTTAAGATAATTTTTTGAAACGAATTCATTTTCTATTTTATTTTGATTTTTATTTTAATTTTTATTCTGAGTTTTGTAAGGGCGACACATTGCAGCTCCTGGAGTTGCCACGTGTCCCCCACTTAATTCCACTCACAGCCAACTTGGACTGTTGGATCTGGATGAGTTCCAACGATCATTATTTCTCCTTTTATTTTATTTATTTTATTCATTCTCTTTTATTTTCTCACCATGTGTCATCCTCTCAGTTGTTTGATCTCGGCCAATCGAACGGCTGAGACCCTTTCTCCTACCTCCACCTTCTCTGCTCCACCAGCGACACCCGACCACCGCCCTACGCCTTTCTTTCTCAGATCACGACTACACTTGTTGCCTTGTTCTCCTCCCTCAATGACCCACTCCTTGTTGCTCTATCCCCTTCCATAAATAACGCAAACCCTAACTCCTCCCAATCAAAACCTTTACCTCAGCCTACATCACCGTGTATCCTCCAATAGGGAGAAGAAGCCCCAGCTTCTTGATTTCTCCGATGACAGTGTGGGCACCAATAGAAGGTGATGGTAGGCTTCATCTTATCCAACCTCTAGGGGAGGTCCGTAGACCTCCTTCATGTCACAACTCCACTACTGAGTTGCTTAGCTTCGAGGTGCTATGTCCTTCACACATCTCAAGGCGATAATCTGAGGTGTTATCCCTCAACTTCCACCACTGGCGAGATCATCCTTCAGGTAACACCCCTCTTCACCAATCTTCTTCTCCATTCTCTCTTTCTTTGATTTTCTTTCTCTCATTTATGCCCCCCAACCTATCTAATATATGCAATTAATTATAAACTAAACACAAAAATTGACCCACGATAACTACCTTTAACCCCTTGAAGAAGCCTAAAAAGCTCTAAGTTAATTTAATAGAATTACGTTGTAATCGGGCAATTAAAGATTGATAAAATGCTTATATGATTAATTAAAATCCAATTAATGTGCTAAGCAGTCAATTTTTATTTTACTTGGGCAAGCCCAAGGTCGATCCCAGGGAGGCAACTATTTCCTTAGGCTAATTTTCAGATAATTTAAAGATTAAGTTCCTGAGGAGGGTATTTTGGTATTTTTATGCAATTAAAATGCAAATGCAATTTGGTTAAGTTCAAAGGTTAAAAGGTATTTTTTACTCAAATTATATCAAAAAAGTCCCAAACTTCGCTAGAATGTTAGTGCATGCAAAATTAAGCTATTATGATTTTTTGGTAATTTTCGGGTGCAAAATGATTTTTCTGTGAATTAAAAATGCAAATAATATGATATTTAGTAATTGAATTTTAATAAATAGCAAAGTTAAATGTTTTATAAAAATAAATTAACCTGGATGTATCTAATTGATATTTATCCATGAAAAATCTTAAATCCTAAAAAAGCTAAGTTCATGGGGAATTAAAATTCAATTACTCAATCCATCAATTTATTTATTTAGATAAAAAATATGATGTAATTGAGATGATTTTGAGCACATTACAGAGAGTAATCAATCTTAGCTACTGTGATTTTTAAGGAATTTTCGGAGTAGGGAGTAATTTAATGTAAATAAAGACCTAAAATTGGGTAAAATATGCATGTTTACACCAATTTAATTTTAATAATAAACTAGAGCTCATAAAATACAATCAAATCCTCACACAATAGAGAAGTAATTGGTCAACGTAATACAATTTTTGAAATACAAAATATATGCAAAATGAAGATTCAACTTAGTACTTAAACACATGGTTCTAAATGCAAATATGAAATAAAATCAAAATACAAAAAATAACGTAGAAATGCGCTTTTTTAATTACCTAAACCTGTGAGGGATTTTACACAATTGAGCCCGTGGGTACATGAGGCACGCGTGATATCTAGTCAGCGGGGATGCACATTCAATTTCTAGAAGGGGCAAGGGCCGGAGAGCAATTATTCCTCGCGTACGTGTACTGCGCATGCTCCCGAATGGCTCGAGCACATGCTTGGATGCAAGGCTGAGCTTCAGGAACGAAGTCCATGTGGTTGCGTGTGAGTGCTTCAGTTCGCCCAAGGCTGGAGGCTCAGTGTGGACTCTTTGGCGACCTCAGGACCGTAAGATCAAGGACCAAGTCCTTATCCTACGACTGTTGTAGCTCGGCCTTTGGAGGAGACATGAAAATGTGGAGGAGCGACCGAGGTGCCCTTTTACACGCGTGGGTGGAGATAGAGCCTTGGTGCAAGATAGATGAGTTTGACGGTGACCACATGGAGTAGGGAGGAGGTGTCGGTGATAGTCGACGGAGGTGTGCATGCACTAATCAAATTTCGATGTGCAGTTGTGGGAAGGAGATAAGCATAAGGAGAGAAGGGGAGTTGGTGGTTGAGAGCTCTCCCCTCTTTCACACGCGCCAATAATGGAGGTCTAAGAAGGAGCTCCCCGTCACACATGACATGGGAGTGTGCTCCTCATATGCACAAAGAATGGTGGAGATCTCCTTTAAGGATTGTTCTCCTCCTATGTTGTACCTGTAAGAACTCACAAAATAAGAAAAGGGGCGGAGGCACTTCTGGGCGTGGGGGGGGGGGGGGAGGTTAGGTCCTTAGCTCTAGCATGATTCGCCAGAGGTGGGAAGGTTTGAAAGATAGAAGGACTCGAAGAGAATGTTGGGTCGGTGGTCCAGATCACAATGGATGAAGATGGGGGAGATGTGGATTGAGTTAGATCGATTTGGGAGGTGGAGAAGAAATCAAAGTAGCAGAGCGAATAGGAACATGCAGATACCGATGAACACCAGAGGATTTGGGATGAGATGGTTGAACATGATGATCGAGATACCTAGGAATAGAGCAGGAAAGTTCCAAGATTGTCTCTAGATGGTTATGTAAACTGGAGCACAGTGGCTGCACGGATATGTGTGGCTACGATAGTGATGAATCTCCATTTCATCACCTTTATTCTATCATTTTAACCTTAAAAACCATAGCCAATGCATGTAAATAACAATAATTTGTACAAAATAACTTTTCATTATTTATTGCATTTATTGTGTAAATAATATTGTTTTAAGACCAAAATTATAGAATAAAGAAAAGAAAAGAAAAAGAATAAACCAACAAAGGTATTTTTTGACCCTAAACCCCGAGACCAAGTCAAGAATAGAGTTGGTCGACAAGGACTAAAGCAGGGAGAGATAAGGGCCGTGAATACAGTAAAAACCCAATTCTTTTGTTCATTCAATAAACCATTTTTGGGATCTATTTTACTCTTTATTATTTATTCATCAGATAAAGAAACTTTGCACAGAAAATTTATAAATAATAGTGTATAGAAAAATATAAAATTGATTTCATGTCAAAATAATATACAATGTACTTTTAATACTCTAAATAAAAAGCCAAAATCCAAACTTCCCAGACCCATAACTTCCTAATAAAAACTCAAAATGCATAAAAATCACCTTTAATTTTATATAACTTTTAATAAGCTATTTAATGGAGTCAGTTTCATAATTTTTAGAGTTAAGTTGTGGAAGTTAGGTTTTGGACCCTCATTGTACAGTATACCCGAATAAAATATTCATTTTATTTTTCTTTATTACCTTTATAATTTTATATTTTTATAATTTAGTAATTATTATCTATAACTCATGTAAATATTAAAACCAAAATAAAACCACTAATAAAACATTACAAATAAAATAAACATATAAAATATATAGGTAAAATGCCTATACTAATACTTGTAAATAAATAAAAGTAAGACTATTCTTTTATTCATTTATATTTTTATACTCTTGTAAATTATATTAAAATTATAAAGATAAAATAAAACCAAATAAAACACTTCAATATAAATAATAGGGCTAAATATGTAGATGAAATACCTGTATTTATACCTACATAATATATATACCTATTTATTTAAGTGTATATATTTTATCATAAAATATAATAAAGATATATTTATACACCTAAAAATAAGTTATAAATATATAAAATAAGAGAATAATAAAATAAAATAGCCCAAAACATAGACGAATATATCTATAAATATACCCCTAAAAATTAACTTGTAATAAATAATACCAAAAAATAAAAATCATATTAAAATACTACATAAAATAATAAACATTTTTATTTTATAATAAAAAATAATAAAATCATTTATTATAATTAATTAATTAATTTTGAATAAAAGGGAGTTGTTTTGTCCTTATGTGGACTGACGTGGACCGATCAGGGCCCAGGGTTTGTTGACCCCCGATCAACTCCCCCTGGCACCTTTGACTTGCGTCAGACCCATCTTTTCCCCGATTTTGAGCCATTTTTCCCGCTCGCTCCATTGATCCATCACCCTCGATCTCTTCACAAGATATGATCCATGATCTTCCATGATTCACACCCAAATCTTGGATCTCTTGTACATAGCCTAGATTCTTGCCCATTAGCCGATCAATAAGGGTGCTCAACCTATCCTTAAATAATCACCTCCAACCTTCCTCCTTTACTTTGGTCATCACCTGAACCCTAAAGCACCCACCTTCGACCTAGAGCGTATCCTCGTGACAGGAGGAGTCCCCTGGAGGGTCCAAGTGCGACTGAGGGAGGAAGAAGGTGCACCCATGGTGACCTCATCGGCCACCTCTGCTCCCTGCCTTCATCAACAGGTATGAGATGCACATCTTCATTTTCTAGGTAAATTTCATTCTCGTCTTTTATTTCATGCATTTTATTTCACATTTTAGTTAGTTATTTAGGTTAAGTTAGGTTTGCTACTCTCGTCGGAGCTCTCGAGCTCCGGTCATGTGCCACCTTGTCCAACTGCCTGTTTCCGACCATGTTTTCCACCCCATAACCTTCCATACACATTTTTCCATGCTTCCCACCTCGTCAATCAACCAGATCCGCTCTAGATCTGCGAACCGGATCCCCTCCTCCTTCACTCATCGGAGATCCGCCACTCCGCCCCTTTCGCTTCCATTCCCCCTGCTTACTGGCCAAGGCACTTTGCCCTTGGCATTGTATGTTATCTGTGCAGGTCACGCGATCAAAGGAGCCCTTCTGGGCTAAATTAGATTTGACCTGAAGCTCTCCAGGTCACATTTCTTCTCCGATCATCCAAAGGCCTATCGATTGTCTCTGGATCTTTCTGAGGCACCTCAAACATTCGCCAGACTTGCGAGGACGTGAAGAGCCAGCTAGAGGTGCTCGAGGAGGTCGGAGGAGCGAGCAATGCTCGATCGAAACTCGCCAAGGGTGAGTTCTTCCCTTGTTCTTCCAACGTCCTCGGGAGCCATCTGATCATCAGTCGTTCTCCAGATCGCACAGTGGACGTTGGATCATCCTAAGCCTCAGTCGTTGATCTCTCTCCTGATATCTAATCTCAGGCGTCTAGGGCGAAGGGGTATCACCCGTCCAAACGACGATACGTGTCTAAGTGAATAACATCCAGTCATTCGCTCCAGCGTGTTAAGGAGTAAATTGCACACTTAACCCCATTTTTGTATTTAACAAATAATCATGTAAATAAAATGTGCAGTTTAAATAAAATGGACATTTTGCAACCTAGGCCCTTATACTTATCGATAATTGCTTTTGGGTCCTGTCTAACTCAGCTCATGTGCAGTCCCACGTGAGGTGGTAAATTGCAAGGAAGCCCTTGCAACTTTTTGTATTTACTTTTAATCCAATAAAATTTAATATTCATTGTATATTTTTGGAAAAATTGCACTTGAGTCCCTGAAGTTTATTTTATTTGCAGTTATTCCCTTGCTAGTTTATGAATTTTGGTACTTGGATTTCATTTATTAAAAATAGAACCATTGCTCTAAAAATTATGCAAAATTGGGTTACAATCCTGCTAACATGCATTTTCACATCACATTTTTATTTTACATTTTTGGCATTTTAACCATTTATTAAAATTGAAATGAGCACATTTTTGCCCCTGTCTAGCTTTTAAAATAGAAAAAAGAAAAACCTTTTGAAAATTCCCCCCAAAATATATTTTGTTTATTTAAATTGTTTTTAGACTTGAGATAAAAAATCACTAAAAATAGAAAAAGAAACCTCTTAAATATTGAAAACCCCCAAAAACCTTTATAAAAATCTAAAAAATTCACGAAAACCACAAAAATAGCATTTTATGTTATAATTTTCTCTATATTATTATCTATATATTAAAATTGATTTGGAAAATTTTGGACTTAACTTACTATTTTTAATTCCCATTTTGATTTCAGATATTTAATTAATCCCCGATTTAGGATATTTTGATTTTAAAAATTCATAAAATTAGCAAAAATTCCAGAAATATCATTAAAATATTAGAAAAATATATAAACCTTAAACAAATTTTTTGTATTTTTACATTTTTACTAGTATTTATAATTATTTTACTCTATATTGTATAAATATCCTTATATATATTCTATTATACATTGAAAAGAAAAATAAATAAAAAAATAAAAAAATATGAAATTAAAACTAAAAAATATAAAAAAAATAAAATATAAAATTAAAATCCCACAAAAATAATTAAAATTGGACAAGAGAAAAGAACAAGTTTTTGAGCTTAATTGTCCCCATCTACCGTTTGCTGCCTATGTTCGACAATCTACTCTACTTGCATTATACGCATCTTTTGTAGAGTTAAATAAAATAAATTTTAACTCCGTACTTTTATTTCGTTGCTTGTTTTATTTGTGGGTTAATTGTTGATGATCAGGGTTTTGTCTGATGTCGCTTCGACGATTGTTGATCCACCTTGTGGATTGACAAGACTTCGGTAAAATCTCGATTATCAAATGGTGCTGTTGCCGGGGAGCAACACCACATAGATTGGGACTATTTATTTGTTCATGTTCTCTTGTCTATGCATGATTATTTGTCTATTTATTTTCATAATTATTTGATATTAATTATGAACTGTCTGACACCTCTCCTTGTTTGAATTTGTTGCGAGGGACCGCTGCATTAGGGAGGACTTCTTAGGAGGACATGTGCACCCAAACAAGGTGGAGCTGGCTTTCTGACTGAGTCGGCAGGAGAAAGCATCAAATTCAGACTTGGATGGATTTTGGGAGTCAACTTCTTTCTATTTTTATTTATTTAATTCAACCTTTATTTTGTGTAATTCATGTGAGAGAGAGAGACATTTAATTTGTAATAATTCGGACTACCACATACACTGCTACTCCACGAGGTCCACTGCTTGAGGGATTGTTCCCTCGAGGTCCTCGTCATGTTTTTCACATTTTTATCGCTTTCTTTTTCTTTTGTTTTTTCGATTTTTATTTTTTTATTTTGTGTGAATGAGCCCTGGCTTTGGATTTGCTTGCTTGATAGATTATGGTCCCAAGCCCTAATATATTTGCATATACCTATAGCTTTGCTTTTGGACTTAGTCAAATCGTAATTATTAATTATTTGGATTTGAGATCGCCTGCCGAGAGAGGTCGCATACAGTGCGTGCAGGACCCATTGTGGCAGGCACCTGGTGGCATCGAAGATCGGACCTTGGTCTCTCTTCTAAATAATCATCATCTGGCGCTTAATGCTAATAGTATATTCTGATTTAGGGCGATTTCCTCAGCTTGCATTTGCATATAGTGTAGGTTTCAATTCTGCTATGCATCCCGCATGGAGAGAGATGGAAAGCAGTGTAAATCTCCTGACTTCGCATGCATCATTGATTTCCGACTTGCATGGCTTTTCCGACCTTCTCCCTCTGATTTTGATCACCTAGGATGCTAAATGGAATTGGAAACTCGCTAGGTGCGTGCACTGAAAAATAAAAAAAAATTAATAACCTAAATTAAAGCAAAACTGCTAACTCTATTGGACTTTTAATATAAAGACAATGATTCAGTGATTTGGGGAGAGCAACCCCCTCATTGTATGTACATTTTATTCATACGTACACACCAAGGATTAGTGTCCCAATCCCAAACCTATTTTCATGTGCGTGCAGCTTTTTGAAAAATCACCTAACTATAAAATAAAAAAGATAAAGACCAACATCTCGGTCTTCACTGTGTTGAGTAGGTGAACATGGGGTTTGCTTTGAACATTGATTGCAATTGTGAGTCCATCCGTGTTTCATTCATTGAGTTTTCTATCCCATGAGTGCGAGTCATTTTGATCATTGAGTCCCTCTCCCTCCTTTGTTCACATATTTTTCTCATTTGCATCTGAGTCGTGATATTGGGTCTTGATCTTCATCACCTTCGCTGGATTTTGCGGCTTTCTCCTTACCCATATCACCCTATCTCTGGTCCGGTTCAAGGAGACTCTCTCCTAAGCCACAATTTTTTCTATATTCCGACATCTTGCCCACTCTCCGCGTCCCTCCCCATCTCATCTCTTCTTTCCATCAGGATTGTTGTGCTCATAGATGAGGCTCGCATCAAGGTTTATGGATTACATTGGTTATTTGAGTAAGTCGAGCAACACTGAGGATGGTGAGATTGGTGTGCTAGTTTTGGTGGTTCTGACTTCTGATATGCGAATAAAGATTATTGAGGATTCTGATTTTGGCACAATTACAGATGTGATTCGTTATTGAGGATTAATTGATCTCGCACACCGAATTGAGGATGTGATTGATTCCCGATGACTTGATGATGATTCCATGAGCTGTAACTGTCTGATCTTTTATGCGGTTCCATCCATCTCGATTCAGATGCTTGATGTACTATCTATTTCTGTACTTCAAAGTGACAGTGCTGGAATCCCACATGATTTCACTCATCTTCTTGACTAAGCCATCCTCTATATCCTTACTTTCCCATCCACCTTTAGCACTTAGAGGATTTTTTTCTACATCTCGATCCATCTCAGCTAATTTGATTGACTTGAGGGACCGCATGGCGACTGACCTGATTATCTTTATCCCTCCCATTGATTGACTATTTTGGAGGACATGAGACTTGACGCCTGCATTCCCATGATCACCATTGACTTAGCTTGCATTAATCCCCGAGGACTATCCGCGGGAAAATGCGACATTTTCTTTACGCTCGGATTCACTCACTTCTTGTGCTGCCAATCTGTTGGAGCACAGAACCGAGTCGTCGAATGTATGTTATCTGTCTTAATGTCTGATTGTGCATCCGATCTATCAGAGCACGAGATCAATTTGTCTAGACTCCTTTGAGTCTTCTCTCCTTGACGATCCTCGCAAGGATGAGTCACATTCTGCTAATTATTCCATGCTTAGTTCATAGTACTCTTCGAGGGTTATCTGTGATAGACTGTGAGAGTTTTAGATATTTTGGCCTTTTCTGCTGGGTAGACGATCTGTCGCCCACCAAGACTGCTCCTGATGATCCGTCTGATGGATCTGACTCCTTTGAGTCCACTCTCCTTGATGACCCTTGCAAGGATGAGTTCTGTTCTAAATATTCCTTGTCTAGTATAAATCAATCCCCGAGGGCTATCTGCAGGAGGATACATCATTTTTTGGGCACTCAGTTTCACTTCTGGTGTCTCCAATCTGTTGGAGCATGAAGTCGAGTCTTCTGATTTGTGTACCCGGTCTCCTCTCTGCTTGTATCTCCAATCTGGTGGAGCACGGGACCGAGTCTTCTGATTATTCTACGATCTTTGACTCATCTGAGTCTGCTCACCTTGATGACCCTCACAGGGTTGAGCCATGTCTTATGATGTTCGGTGTACCCTTGATATGTCGACCTCATGTCCACCGGATATCGTGTTGCATGGAGAGTCTCTCGTTCTTCACTTTTAGTATCTCCGCGAGACTATGATTGATGTGGAGGAGTTTGTACCGATCCTTTCTCCTCCATGTATTGCAGTATCGACTTTGATCTCTCATTCCTTTCTTATGGGCCAATATTCTACTTTTCGCTACCAGTTTATGGCTTAGTTTTTGATTTGTTTTCCCCAGTAGATGACACCTACTTGAGTGTATATTAGGGTGTCATTTCTCTTTCTGATTGCACCGCCATTCTCACAGGGAGACGGTGACAAGAGTACGGTATTCGATTGTCAGATACCGTCCTGCACTCCACTATTCTTTACCTGTTGTATATACGTGTTTTGTCTTACATTCCTTCCTTCTCCCATATGTCATGTGTACCCCAGATCATTCATCATGTTAGTGTGTCTATACTTAGGACGTACCTTATCCTAAGTATAGGGGGTACACACAATGTTGTTCTTTCTTCGTTCCATTTCATCACTCTTGTTGTTACCTAGACTTAGGGATCTTTTACCCTAAGTATAGGGGGAGTGATGCATACATTCTCTTCTATATTTTCTTCTATCTACATCTGTCTTTTCTTCTTTTCGTTTTCTTTTTTTCTTTTTCCACCAAAGCGGTGTCACCCCCTTTTTAGGCTTATATACGTAGGATGTACTTTGTCCTAAGTATAAAGGGGGGTGTCACCCCAAGTTCTTTCATTCTTTGATCCCCTCCACTGTCTCCTCTCTTGTTGATTTTCTCTATACTTAGGGATATCTCACCCTAAGTATAGGGGGAGATAAACTGAGCTGTGACTGTTCATTCCCACCCTTGACCCTCCCGGCCTTGTGTATAGTCTGATATATTTAGGATTATTTGATCCTAAGTATGGGGGGATGATCGACTTCTCATTCATTTATTTCTTCTTTCATATTTTCATTCGTTTATTCTTTAATACTTTTTCTATACTGAGTACGAGTTATGTCTTCTCTTTTTCTCTCTGATCTATGAGGACATAACTCAAGCTAAGTATAGGGGATCGTGTATACTCTGTATATACTTTAGCCATAACTCGTACTTTTGTATTATTATTATTAATTATGGCTAAAATACGCTATAAAACACTATTTACGCTATACAATTCATTAAATTCATTAATAACATGACGCGTATCATTCCTCAAATTTTTTGTATATATTGATTAATAAGTTAGGTTAAAAATATTTTTGCAAAATGATTTGAAAAATGGTTTGACCCATTTGGAAAACTTTTTGTAAAATGTTTTCAACCTTTGCAAAATGTTCTGATATATAAAATTTCTTCTCTTTCTGTGAAATAAAATGTTTTGAAACCTACTTGCAAATGATTTTGAGAATAGTTGCAAAAATATTTTGAAAAATCTATATACACTGTTTGAGAAATCTTTGCAAAATGGCCTTCAAATATTTGTAAATACTTACAAAATTTACTTTGTACTATAGTTTTCAATAAGTTTAAGGAATATATGCATCATTCTATATATGTATATAATATATATACATATATTAATAAAAATTCTTTACTAATTGTCTATTCATACCTATAATAATAACTAATATCCAACTTGTGAATTCTTTCAACTCTTAATTCTTGTAAATAAAAAGAGGCATGCCCGTGTAAATAGTTTCATATATTTCATATTTGTGCCAAAATCTTTTGATTTCAAAATCTTTTGAAAATTGCATCATTTTCTACATTGTACATAGCACTTGCATATCATTCACATTTTTTTGGATTGAGCTTGATGATTGAACTAGTCTAATAAAATCGAAGATTGGAGCTTGGTTGGATCTCACTGCACCTAACTTCCCTGGAACCTTATGGGAACTAGATTTAAGGTACTTCAGATCCATTCAGACATAATTCTTTGAGACTCAGGGCTAGGTTCAAGACACCTCAACTGACTAACGAGAACTTTTTGAGATGCACGCATGACTCTTGTCGGCCGTGATCTAACTTGGATACTTGCATCTTTCACTTGGCTCAACTCAGTTGGAGTGGTGAGGAGATTGGATTTGCCGGTTTGAGAAGCACACGAGTGGAAACATTCATCCTCGTTTAGGGAGGGAAGTGCACCCCAACCCATCTAGTAGCCATGAGGTCTAATGACAGGAGAGTGTGGGTTGAAATAATGCTTCAAAAGAGGGATAGTCTTCTTGCTCAAGGGGAAAAACCCCTTACGTAAATGCTGTTGCATATAGTATTAAAAAAACCTCCAAAAAAGTGGACATGCTTGATTGAAAATAAAATTCCTGCTGGAGTGTACATATTTATATAGTCAATTAGCAAGCTTGAGTTTCAAAGTCATATCATGTGAGCCTGCAACTGGTTGACTTGACTACACTGGTCATGCATCCTAGGATATGTAGCTATACTGGATACCGCCCATTCTTCTCTTCACCCCTCCTTTTGAGCTGGTTGCTACTTGAACTTAGAAGGGAATACACCGCTCCTTAAGGAAAGAGTTGCTGGATTGAGGAATCATTGGGTTGTCATTCTGGAGAAGTCAGTTCTTCTGTCATTTCAGTTGGGAAGAGGCACTATCACTTACACCGTACAAGTCAGCTTCATAGTAATAAAGGTTTGCGTATGATGTAGACTAGTTCTGACATGGCTATTGAGGTGGATTGAACCGAGTCCTATGACTCTCGAAGGCTGTTGTGTTTTTAAATTTGGTTCCCGACCAGGGTCCACACACACTCAACACACTGAGGTTTGAATTGAGTTCCAAAATTTAATTTTATGAAGACAAATTTGAGAATTAAGCTTAATCCGCTTTCTTTCTTTTTCTTTTCTTTGTTTTTATTTTTCTGCACTTATTGCATAAGTGCTTACTAGGGACTAGCAAAGGCAAGTATAGGGGAGTGGTAGATCTCCATTTCATCATCTTTATTCTATCATTTTGGTCTTAAAAATCCTAGCCAATGCATGTAGATAGCATTAATTTGTACAAAATAACATTAATTATTTATTGCATTTATTGTGTAAATAATACTATTTTAAGATCAAAATTATAAAATAAAGAAAAGAAAAGAAAAATAATAAAACACCAAAGGTATTTTATGACCCTAAACTCCGAGACCAAGTCAAGAATTGAGTTGCTCGACAAGGAATAAAGTAGGGAGAGATAAGGACCATGAATACAATAAAAACTCAATTCTTTTATTTATTCAATAAAGTATTTTTGGGATCTATTTTATTCTCTATTATTTATTCATAAAATAAAGAAACTTTCTCATTAAAGTTGTAAATAATAATGTATTCAAAATACAAAATTGATTTCATGTCAAAATAATATATAATGTACTTTTTATACTCTAAATAAAAAGCCAAAACACAAATGTCCCATGCCCATAACTTCCAAATAAAAACTCAAAATGTATCAAAATCACTTTAATTGTATATAACTTTTAATAAGCTATTTAGTGGAAGTGGTTTCATAATTTCTAGAGTTAAGGTGTGAAAGTTAGGTTTTGGACCCTCATTGTATAATATACTCGAATAAAATATTCATTTTATTTATTCTTTATTAATTTTACAATTTTATATTTTTAAAATTTGGTAATTATTATCTGTAACTCATGTACATATTAAAACCAAAATAAAACTACTAATAAAACATTAAAATAAAATAAGCATATAAAATATATAGGTAAAATGCCTATGCTAATACTTGTAAATAAATAAAAGTGAGACTATTCTTTTATTCTTTTATTCATTTATAATTTTATACTCTTGTAAATATTATCTATATTCTATTAAAAATATAAAGATAAAATAGAACCAAAGAAAACACTTCAAAATAAATAATAGGGCTAAATACATAGATGAAATACATGTATTTATACTTACATAATATATATCCCTATTTATTTAAGTGTATATATTATATCATAAAAATATAATAAAAATATATTTATACACCTAAAAACAAGTTATACATATACAAAATAAGAGAATAATAAAATAAAATATCCAAAATAAAAATAAGATAGCCCAAAACATAGATGAATATACTTATAAATTTACCGCTATAATTAACTTGTAATGAATAAACACAAAAAAATAAAGAAAATTGTATTAAAATACTACATAAAATAATAAACATTTTTATTTTATAATAAAAAATTAATAAAAAATTTATTATATTTAATTAATTAATTTCGAATAAAGGGGGGTTGTTTTTATCCTTATGCGAACTAACGTGGACCAATCAGGGCCCAGGGTTTGTTGACACCCGATCAACTCCCCTCGGTGCCTTTGACTTGCGTCAGACTTGTCTTTTCCCCGATTTTGAGCCCTTTTTCTTGCTCGCTCCATTGATCCATCACCCTATCCATGATCTTCTATGATTTCACGCCCAAATATTGGATCTCTTGTACACATCCTAGATTCTTTCCCATTAGTCGATCAATAAGGGTGCTCAACCTGTCCTTGAATAATAACCTCCTACATTCCTCCTTTTCTTTGGTTATCACCTGAACCCTAAAGCCCCCGCCTCCAGCCTAGAGCGTATCCTCGTGACAGGAGGAGTCCCCTGGAGGATCCGAGCACGACTGAGGGAGGAAGGAGGTGCACCCATGGTGACCTCGCCGGTCACCTCTGCTCCCTGCCTTCTTCATCAGGTATGAGCTGCACATCTTCATTTTCTAGGTAAATTTCGTTCCCGCCTTTATTTTGTGCATTTTATTTCGCATTTTAGTTAGTTATTTAGGTTAAGTTAGGTTTGCTACTCTCGCTGGTGCTCTCAAGGTCTGACTGTGTGCCACCGTGTCCAACCTCCTGTCTCCAAACACGTTTTCCACCCCATATCCTTCCCTACACATTTCTCCATGATTCCCACCTTGCCACCCAACCAGATCTTCTCTAGATCTGCGAACCATATGCCCTCCTCCTCATGCTGGAGATCCGCCACTCCACCCCCTTTCGCTTCCATCCCCCATGCTTACTGGCCAAGGCACTTTACCCTTGACCTTGTTAGTTATATGTGCAGGTCACACGATCAACGAAGCCCTTCTGGGCTCAATTCGATTTGACCTGAAGCTCTCCAGGTTGTGTTTCTTCTCTGAGCATCCAGAGGCCTATCGATGGCCACCAGATCTTTTTAAGGCACCTGGGACATTCGCCGGACCTGCGGGGACGTGAAGTGCCAGCTAGAGGCACTCCAGGAGGTCGTAGGAGTGAGCAATGCTCGATCAAAACTCGCCAAGGGTGAGTTCTTTCCCTTGTTCTTCCAATGTCATCGGGAGCAGTCTGATCATCTTCCATTCTACAGATCGCACAATGGACGTCGGATCATCCTAAGCCTCAACATTTGATCTCGCTCCTGAGATCTAATCTCAGGCGTCCATTACAAAGGGGTATCACTCGTCTAGACGATGATACATGTCTATGTGAATGACATCCAACCATCCGCTCCCGTGTATTATGGGATAAATTGCATACTTAACCCCATTTTTTGTATTTAATAAATAATACTATAAATAAAATGTGTAGTTTAAATAAAATGGACATTTTGCAACCCATGCCCTCGTACTTATTGATAATTGCTTTTGGGTCATGTCCAGCTCAGCTCACGTGCAGTCCTACGTGAGCTTGGTAAATTACAAGGAAGCCCTTGCGGTTTTTTTATTTACTTTTAATCCAAAAAAAATAATATACATTGTACATTTTTGGGAAAATTGCACCTGAGCCCGTGAAGTTTATTTTATTTGCAGTTATGACCTTGTTAGTTTATTAATTTTGGTACTTGTACTTCATTTATTAAAAATAACACCCATACTCTAAAAATTATGCAAAAATAGGTTTAGATATCTGCTAACATGCATTTTTTCACGCCACATTTTTATTTTAGCATTTTTGATATTTTAACCGTTTATTAAAAATGAAATGTGCACGTTTCTGCCCATGTCTAGCATATAAAATACAAAAAATAGAAAACCATTTAAAAAATTCCTAGAAAATATATTTCGTTTATTTAAGAGTTTTTAGTCTTGCGACAAAAAATTACTAAAAATTGAGCTTAATTTCCCCGATCTACCGTTTGGTCCTTGTGTTAGACACTCTACACTTGCACTATACACATCTTTTGTAGAATTAAATAATATAAATTTAACTCCACACTTTTATTTCATTGCTTGATTTATTTGTGGGTTAATTATTGATGAATCAGGGTTTCATCTGAGATTGCTTTGTCGACTGTTGATCTGCCTTGTGGATTGACAAGACTTTGACAAAATCTCGATTATCTGATAGTGAGGAGTCGTTGGATCATGCAAACGAGTTGGAATGTTGATCATCATCCCTCAACACGTGGTACCATCAGCTGTCACCTGGTGTTCTCTCAGAGTTCAGCCTCTCCTGCAGATAAGGCAGATGATCTTTGATAGGGGTGGAGCTAGGTATTTTGAGGTTGGGCGATTAGGGCTCGCAAGGGATCTAGGGATGGTGGATGACATGGAGGGTGAGTACGAGAGGGGTGAATGTTGTGAGAGATAGTGGATCGTTGTTCGTCAGCAGAGGAGTCGAATGAGGAAGAAGGGATGCGTCGGTCGGGAAGAGCAGAGGAGGAATAAGGGGTCTTGGCCATTCGATCGGTCGAGATCGAATGACCGGGACAAGGTCACATAGCCAAGGAATAAATTAAAATAAAAGAAAAGATAATGGAAAAAATGGAAATGGAAATAAAATCGGTCGTTGAATGAAGGGATATTTCATTCAATGGCCAGAGATCTAGGTGGCTAAAAGGAGTAAGTGGAGAGGCACGTGGCGGCTCCAAGAGCTGCCATGCGTCGCCTCCACAAAATTCAGAAAATATATAGAAGAAAATTTAATTTAAAATAGAAAATAGGGTCAAATCGAAAAATGTCCTTCATAAAAGTTGTTCATCTCGATGAGATATACAGCTTTCTTGAAGGAACCAAAATCAAAAGAAGACATATGTACACAGTGTATTTTTGGTGGTCTTCTATGTATAAAGAATACCGAATTTTTAGATTTTGAAGAAATATGTTTTTTTAAATAAGGCAAAATCAAATGAATATATTAAAAATATTTATACATTAATCTAATTTTTTAACTATTTTTAGTAATTAATAGGATAAGGAAATAAAATACAAGGAACTTATTATAGACTATATATACATACTCATAATGATTTATTTTCTTCAATTTTTAGTTCATTATAGCTTTGGATTTTTGCATACTTTATTAAAACATAAATCAAAGAAAATAAATTAAAAAGAAATAAATTTAAAAGAGTTAATTATATATTTAAAATAATAAGTCAAAGTTAGTCACAATATACGATATACAATGAGGACCTAACACCCAAGTTTCACATAATGAATTTTGATTCTTTTGAATTTTGTCTTGTTTTGTAGATAATTGAATGTACATTAATTCAAAAGTGAGTAGAGGTTCATAGGAAACTCTATGTGAGAGATATTTGACTTTGCAGCTTTCTGTCTCAAAACTAGGCTTTGGTTTTTTTGATGTATATACAAGTTCATATTTTTTTGATATTTTTTATTTATTAATGTTAGTAATATGTATACAATAGAGTTGATTTTATTTCATTTGTAGTTAGTATAAAATAACAAAAAATAGGAGAGTTTATGTTAATATACATGTGATAATATACACACAATTTCTGTCCTTTTATTAATGCAATTATGAATGCTAAAATATGGATATTATTTATACATGCATGAATGCTAATAGTGCAATGTAAATGATTAAATACAACTAATTACTTGGTAATGGAGCTCTATTTTCTGTTTTTAAAGTGATGAATCACATATTCATCACCCCCCATCTCTTCGCTTTCATCCTCTCTCTCTCTCTCAACGTAACCTTCCATTGGTATAGCTCCTTCCATCACCTCGATAGGAGCTCCATTACTCCTTTTATCTCATGTTCATGACACTCAATCGGGATTGGCTATAACAAAGGCGAATCATACAAGTTTGTGCTGGAACATCTTCGTACCCTCAACCTCCACTCTACCATCCCGTATGGTGTTGTTGTGACAACACTTGTAGGTGCCTCCACTGCTCCTCTACCATTCGTTGTTTCAATAAAGAATAAGTAGAGGGACGAGGCTCCTTCCCCAAGCATCCACGATGAACCCTAAACACCCTACGCTAATAATGTTGAAATGTTGTAGTATTCACGCAATGGATTAATCAAAACGACCACTTAATTAATTTGTTCAATTAAAGCGAGCAATCAATTTATATTTTACTTGGGCAATTGTCTCCTTAGGTTGATTACTAGTCGATATATAAGCTTGGTTTTTAGAGGGACACTTTTTAATTTTTTATGCAATTAAAAAACGACATGCAAATTCGGAATGGTTTAAGGACTAAAAATGCAAATTTTGATCAAATCAAGTCCAAAAATCCTCAAACTTGTCCAGAAGGAGAAATATGATGAAATTAATTCTCTATATTTTTTTTTGAAATTTTTTGATGCAAAATGAGTGAATTACAAAATAAATATGCATGTAGGATGATTTTTTCGCTAATTAATTTTAATAAATAGAAAACCTAATTATTTTCAAGAATTAAAATATTCCTAGATGTATCTAATGAGGATTTATTGAGAAAAAATTATAAACCATAAAATGTTGAGTTTATAGTATAATAAAAAGTAATTACTCTAATCACCAATTATTTTATTTTGATCTCGATATGCATGTAAATGAGATTACTTTTGGGCATAAAATAGAATACAATTAAATCAACTTGCTATGAATTTTTGGAAATTTTCTCAGAAATAATCAATTTAATACCAATTTAATAGCACACAGTGGGCAAAATTGTACAATTTTCCACGAAAATAGTTAATTTAAATTGACCATAGCTCATAAAAATCCAATCTAACATCCACATGTAGAGAATACGTTGTTCTACAAAGTGCGATTTTTAGAATGATAAATTGATGACAAGCTAATGTTCTAAACAAAGCTAGAACACATAGTTCTAAATGCAAATACAGAAAGTAGAATAAATAAAAATATTACGAGTGATGCAATTATCGAGATACACGGTGTTTGTGCACTTTTTACAAGGAAGCAAGTGCAGGCATGTGCCTCCTAGAAGGCATGGGGTGGGCATAAATCACGAAATCTGGAGAGGCGTGGGCGTAAATTTCTTCACTTGGCACGTGCATCGCACGTGCCTCGGCTGACAAGGTCTCTTTAAGATTTCTAGAGCTTCGCAAGGTCCAATGCAAATTACACCCCTCTCCACGTGTTACTCACGTGATAGTGGAGGGGGCTTGGGAAGTCAACAAAGGACGGGTGGGGGCGTATCCCCCGAGGTGGCGATGCAACAATGCAGAGGATGGTGCTCCGATAGAGGGGGAGAGACCGGTAAAGTGGAGAGTTGGTGTGGCAGGGCAGAGTCGAGGCACTTTCAAAACAAGAGTGGGTCCTGGTGTCGATGTCGAAGGCATGAGGAGTGGCAGTTGCTCCAGGTGGTGGCACTGCTTTACGCGAGGAGGTGGCAATCGTTCGAGGTGAGGGTGGTCTGGAGGGAAAGCTCGACCATGGCACGTCGCGGTGTGAACTCGAAGGTGGTGCAGGACGATGCTCTATGGCGACCGGGATGGTGCGATAGTGGATGTCGATGAAGATGGAGATCGAGGGTTGGATTGATTGGAATTTGGGTTTTTGATTGAACGAAGAAGAAGACAATTAGGGAGAAAGTAACGATTGTAGAAGAGGTGAACAGAGCAGATGGAGAAGAACAATCATAGATAAAGGAAGATGGAATGAGGTCACTTGAAGGATCGGGCAAGATGGAGGAGTGCTTGGGGATTGAGAAATTTGCCGGAGCTTCCCCAGCATGCGGATCTTGAGCAAGTCGCAGAGATGCTGCAACAAGGGACGAAGGTCCCTTGGATCTCACCTGGAGAGGAAGGGTCTTCAATCGAGCCTTGCACGATCGCTATCACCAGAGGTGGAGGTAGGATGTCTCCCTCTCTGACTAAGAATGGTAGATGTACGACGAGCAGAGGATGAATAGTGGTTGGGCGAAGGTGATGGTGTAGACCGGGAAGTGGTGATGGCGAAGATGAAGAGAGGGAATGGAGGAAGGAAAAAAACTGGGGAAGAGGAAGAGGAAAGAGAAGAAGGAGAAGAAGAGGGTGGAAAGAGTATACCTGAGATTCACCTGAAGGGGTGGAGCTCAACAGAGCTCCGTTGTCACCTCGAGACCTTGGCGATGAGGTCGAAGCTCGGCAATCTTCAAATGAAGCTGCAATAGAGGGAAGTTGCTGTCCTCTGGATCTCACCCATGAGAAAATCAGAGGTCGTCGTCGCTCAATGCCCTAAACCCTCAGCTGTGACTTGGGGGTTCTCGGAGCTGGGCCTCCCTCACGAATGCGGCGGATGCCTATGACGGGGGTCCGCAGGGCAATCTTTATGAACGGTTGGCAAGGCGGTCAATGAGGAGGGGAGGATGCGAGTGGATGCAGAGGTCGGGCATGGAGAAGATAGGGTCTTGCGGGGGAGGTTGGAAGCGGGGGCAATGTGGGTCGCGCAACCGTCGCACCAAGCGGAGGGGCGGTTGTGGGCTGAGTTGGCAACAATTGCGCATGCGGAGGAGGGGTATGTGCATATGAGTGGGTTCTGCGGGTGGAGATGGGTTGCTACCGCGAAAGCGGGGCGACGATTGTAGGTCAATGTAGGGAGGAGTTGAGAGTGGGATATGGACGATGGTTGCGCTCAGCAACGAAGGGCGGAGGAGAGGGTCGTGTTGGACACGTTGACGGGTGAGATGAGGAGAGAGGGAGTTGGCCACGTGGCATGTAGGGGCGCAACCGTGTGGTAGGGAGGGAAGAAAATGGTAATAATAAAATTTAAAAATAATAATAAACTTAAATTAAATTAAATTAAGAAAATAAAATAAATAATAGTAATAAAGATAAATAAATAAAAATGGTTAAATAAATAATTAAATAAGTAAATAAAATAAATGAATTAATAAAATAAATAAAAATGAAAAAAACAAAGAAATAAATAAAATAATAAAAAATAAAATAATAAAGAAAATGGGAGTGACATGTGGCGGCTCTAGGAGCTGCCACATGTCGCTCTTAGAAAAATCGAAAACTAAATACAAAGAAAAATAGAAAAGAATTAATAAAAGAAGTCAAATCAAGAAGTAATCAACATGAAAGTTGCTCGTATTGATGAGATATACAATTTTTATGAAGGATCCAAAATCAAAATAAATCATTTGCGTGAAAAGTATTTTTGGTGGTATCTTATAGATATAAAACACCGTATTTTGTGTTTTGCGATTTTTTGACATTTTTTAAATAAGATAAAAATCAAAACAAAGTCATAAAAAATATGAAATAAATATTTTCAACTTATTTTATTTTTTTTGGATTTTTAATAACTAAGAAAAGAAAGAAATAAAATAAAGGGGACAAATATAGAGATTATATATACAGACTCGGGTTGATTTATTTTCTTTGATTTTTGCTTCGATTTTTATTTGATTTTTTAAAATTTTATTAAAACAATAATCAAATAAAAAATGCAAAAGAAATAAAAAAGGATTATTTTTGTACATAAAATAATAAGGTCAATTTAGTCAATATGTACAATATACAATAGGGGCTCAAAACCCAAGTTTCACATACGAGCTGCGATTCTTTTGAATTTGGTATTGTTTTGAAGGTAATTGAACATGCATTAATTCACAAGTGAGTCTGGTCCATAGGATACTGTATGAGAGAGATGTTCAAGTTTTAAGGCATTTAGTCTCAAACTAAGGTTTGACTTTTATTGGTCAATTTTACAAGTTAGTATTTTTTGGTAATTTTCATTTATTAATGTTAGTAATATGTACACTATAGAGTTGATTTTATTCAATCTTGAGTTAGTAAAAAATAGATAAAAATAAAGGAAAATGTGGTATAATACATGTGATATTTACAAGGGAATTTTGCTTCGTATTTAATGCAATTATGCATGCTAAAATACATAAATTATCTATAAAAGCATGAATGATAATGCAGAATAAATGGAAAAATGCAGCTAATTATGTGGGAACGAAGCTTTATTTTCAACTTTTAGAGTGATGAATCACAGATTCATTAACCCCATATACTTAAAACTTGCGTGTCCTCAAGCAAATAAATTGAATGCAAAAGTGAAATGAATTTGGGTTCCATGCCAAGGTCATGAACAAAAGGTAAAAATAGAGCATGAATCGACCTTTGGATTAATAATGTGGCAGAACCTTACTGGGAATAGGATTTAAGACCTAACAACCTTTAAGTTCCACAAGTCTCTATTCAGATCATCTCAACGGTCAGGTTAGAGCAAGTCCTCATACGCAGATTCTGATGACTATGAATCTTACTTGTACCGTGTAAGTGAAATATAGCTCTCCACATCAAAAATGGTAAATAAACAACCTCCTCTAAGAAGGTAATCCTAATTCTCCAGCCTAGATACTCTTTCCTCGAGGAGCGGGGTATTCCCTTCTAAGTTCAAGTGCAACCAACTCAAGAAGAGGGAGCAGAGAAGAGAATGGACTGTGACCGGTGTAGTCACATATCCGTGGAGCTTGACCAGTGTAGCTAAGTCTCCAGTTGCAGGCTCCCTTGGTATAGGACTTTGAAGCTTATGCCTTGCTTATTCATATTTTTCTCCGACGGGAATTTTTATTTACTAACTTTTTGCCCGTATAACTTTTTTTGGAGATTTTCTTTTTTTAAACATATGCGGCATGTACATAGGGAGTTTTTCTTCTTGAGCCATTAGAGTATCCCTCTTTTAAAGCTTTATTGCAACCCACAACATCCCATCATTAAACGTCGGTGTCACTAGACTAGGTTGAGACACACTTGCCACTTATTGTGAATGCAAATGTTTCCACTCACACGTTTCCCTAAGCTAAAGGATTCTGTCTCCTCACCACCTCATCAACAAAGAGCTACGTGCAAGGTGCTTGTTCAAGTTAGGTCACTGTCTAAAAGAATCGTGCATGTGTATGAAATATTCTACTTAGACTAGTCAAGATGGCATGCGAACATAGACTTGTTGACTCAAAGAATTAAGTTGATCGACCTAAAAAGTCTCAATTCCAGTTCCTATAAGGTTCCTCTGAAATTAAGTAGATCAAGGTCACATCAAATCCATCCTTGATTTCTATTCATAACTTGATTTAGAACCCACTAACTTTCCACTTTGCACGTTCTAGATATGCAAATGGAATGCAAATGTTATGAAATGCATATGAATGAAGTTGTTTTTTTTTATTTTTGTTTTTTTGTTAATGAATGCAAGGATATTATGCAAGAGTTAATAAGAAGCCCCCTTTTAAAAACACTTTTTTGGTAGACCTCCTATTTTTCAACAAATTTACAAAAGTATTAATTTACAAGGATTTGACAAAAGTATACAATTTTTATTATAGAAGTTTTACAACTTATATACAATATGCATATTATACAAGTATACAAGTATTTTATAAAGAGTTTTTTTACCAATTTTACCCATCTCGTAATTATTGTATAATATATATATATATATAAATACATGAAAGTACGGGCTATGGGTGAAGTATATATGTAATATATACACGCCTCCTATACTTAGAGTGTGCTATGTCCTCAAAGCATGAAAAGAGAGGAAAAGACATAGCTCGTGCTAAGCGTAGGAGAGTGAAAAGAATGGAAGTATAGAAGTTGACCCGCCCCCCGATACTTAGGCTCTGGTCAACTGATGAATCCACGGTTCATCATACTAAAAGATGAAAATAGAGCTTCGTTCCTGAGTAATTAGCTGCATTTCATCATCTATTCTGTATTTTTACCATTCATGCATATAAAATAATATTTGCATTTTAACACTCATCATTGCATTCATAATCATCTTCACTTTTGCACCCAACTTCATGCATTTTTAACTAATTCATGCTAACTCCAAATCACCTCAAACCAACTCCATTGTGTACATATTACTAACAAGATTAAAAGAAAAATACAAAAAATACTAACTCAAATAATTGGCCCATGAGACAAAACTCCAATTTCAGACCAAACCGACTCAAACACTCATATCGTCCTCATACAGTGTCTGATTTAGGTTTACTCATTTTGAAATAATACATATTCAAAGATCTTCAAAACAAGACCAATTTCATAAAAATAGGAGCTCGTATGTGAAAGTTGGGTTTTGGGTCTCTTTTGCGTATTTTGTCTTTTACCCATTTTGACCTATTGTTTTATGTACATATTGAACTCTTTTTCAATTATTTCTTTTTCCTTTTTATTCTTTGATGAATGTTTTAATAAAAACACAAATATCCAAATTCAAATCAAGACGGAAATCAAAGAAACTGACCAAGTCCGAGTGTCCGTTGCGAGTCTGTACAAATTTCTCACTTTCTCTTCTTTATTTTATTTCCCTATTTCTTAAAAATCCAAAAAAATTAGATTATTATGTAAATATTTATCCTTGATTTTATCGTTATTTTTCTGATAGGGAACTCATGGACAGTACCTCACAAACAATACCTCCTTAACCAACTAAAAATATCACTTTCAATATTTCAGATAAAATATCTCTTGTGGATTACTCATCAGATTCGGAGGATAAGAGCAGTATGAGAGAGCTCAGTTCGAAGAATCTATAGCCTAATCGGAACAAGAAGTCATATATCGACCCATGTTGGACCTTCCCTGTCTCTCCTTATTTTTCGTCTAAGATCGATTTCCCTGGTCCTAATCAATACACGGGAACAATACGTTATGACCAGACCGACACTTGTTCATCTAAATATTCAGAGGAAGAAAAGATTGACCCAAAAACTAAGTGAGCTCTAAGAAAAAAGCTCAAAAATAAAAATTGGAGTGACGTGACCTTTGATTATTATCCCAATGACAGCTCCGACGGTGGCTGGGAATCGTCTGATTCATCTTCTTCCAATCAATATTCACTTCCACCACATTTCCTGAAAAAGATCGGTCGTAAACCACCTTGATCATCGGCCAATATTTCCCTCGCCCCCATCGGTTCCCTTGTATATTTTCTTCCTAGACTTAGGCCAAGGCCTAAGTATAGGGGGAACCGATGCCATCTGTATTTATTTATCATTTTACTCCTCAAATCGCTCTATATTTTCTCCAGATCTCATCAGTTCTTACACTCACTCTTGGCCTATACTTAGGTTGACCAGAGTCTAAGTATAGGGGGATCGATGCCCGCCTATATATATCCATCCATTTTTCCTCTTTACCTCAACTGCTACATTTCTTCCTCTTCTTCTTCTATACTTAGGCTGAGCAAGGCATAAGTATAGGGGGGCGATTGACTTCTTTTCTATTTTTTTCTCTCTACGCTTAGCACGAGCTTTGTCTTCATGTCGCTTCTAGTGCTCTGAGAACATAGCACACGCTAAGTATAGAGGGGCTTGTATATGTTACACATATACTTTACCCATAGCTCGTACTTTCACATATTTTTGTATATATTACGGGATGGATAAAACTAAAAAAAATCAAACAAAAAAAAAACAAACAAACGCACACACACACAAATAAAAAAATCTCCCTTGCATATCATTCTTGCATTCATATTAAGAAAAAGAAAAAAGAAAAAATATCAGCTTGCACCTCATTTTTCACCTCATATGCATATGCGTATGCATTTCATTTCGCATATCTAGCATATGCAAAGTGGAATGTTATTGGGTTCTGAACCAATATGTGAGTAGAAGTGGAGAGTGGACTTAATTTGACCTTAATCTACCTAATTTCCAGAGGAACTTCACCAAGAAATAGGATTTTAGAAGCTTCAGGTCTTTTGACTTAATTCTTCAAGTTCCGCATGACAATGTATAGCCATTGACTCTTGGTGTCTAACCTGGTCACCTAATTCTAGGTGTAGCTTTTCAGTAAGGAATAAAACTGTTCTCTCGCACTATGCACTTAGCTCAACTCAGACGGGATGTTGGAAGAATGTGTGGGTCTCTTTTCTGGTAGCGTGGACATTTAAAGACTAGAGTATGGGTTGAAATAAAGCTTCGGAAAAGGGATGGACTGCTGGGCACAATTTTTTCTAAGACCCCAAAACATGTAAGAGAAAAACAATTCTATATCCATAGGGGCACAAAAAGATCCATGCAGAGTTGCAAAAACTCCATACCAAAAGAAGCCAAATTACTAAATAAACATCTGACCAAAAAGGTTCAAGCTTCAGAAAACTTGCAGATCTTAGTGGAGACTGGGCTAAATTGGCCAACTTTACAAGGAGAGGTGACCACACTGGTCACCCTCTAGTTCTTTTCTCTTTTTTCTGTCTTCTCCCCCTTTCGATTATGAACACAATGCGACAAACCTTAGAAGGAAATACCTGACTCCCCGATGATGAGTTACTGGGAGGGGGGTTTGCATGGTCGTCTGGTATTCTTGATGGGGAGAGCTAAAACTTTTCACACGCATGAGACAATTGTTCAATGTTCATGAGATGTGCTTTGGGAGAAGGATTGATCTAAGATGACTTCTGAGCCAAATCTGTTGCAATGATATGTAGAACTAGAGGGATATTTATTTTAAAATCTAAATCTCACAGAAATTCTGCCACACTATTAATCCAAAGGTCGGGTCTAGCTCCATTTTCACCATTTGTTCATGACTTTGGTATGGAACCCAAAATCATTTCACTTTTGCATTTCAGTCTAGTTGCTCGGGGACGAGCAAGGTTTAAGCATAGGGGGTTGATGAATCCACGATTCATCATACTAAAATATGAAAATATAGCTTCGTTCCCGAGTAAGTAGCTGCATTTCATCATCTATAATGCATTTTTACCATTCATGCATATGAAATTAATATTTGCATTTTAACACTCATAATTGCATTCATAATCATCTTCACTTTTGCACCTAATTTGTGCATTTTTAACTAATTCATGCTAACTCCAAATCACCTCAAATCAACTCCATTGTGTACATATAACTAACAAGATTAAAGGAAAAATACAAAAAATACTAACTAAAATAATTAGACCGTGAGACAAAACTCCAATTTTAGACCAAACAAACTAAATCATATCTTCCTCACACAATGTCTGATTTGAGTCTACTTACTTTTAAAGTAATACATATTCAAAGACCTTCAAAACAAGACCAATTTCATAAAAATCGGAGCTCGTATGTGAAAGTTGGGTTTTGGGTCTCTTTTGAGCATTTTATCTTTTACCCATTTTGACCTATTGTTTTATGAACATAATTAACTCTTTTTCACTTATTTCTTTTTCCTTTTTATTCTTTGATGAAAGTTTTAATAAAAACACAAAAATCCAAATTCAAATTAAGACGGAAATCAAAGAAACTGACCAAGTCTGAGTGTCCGTTGCGAGTCTGTACAAATTTCTCACTTTCTCTTCTTTATTTTATTTCCCTATTTCTTATTTCCTAAAAATCCAAAAAAATTTGATTATTATGTACATATTTATCCTTGATTTTATCGTTATTTTTCTCATTTTTTCTCTTCATTAAAAATTAAAAAAAATATAAAACTCGAAAATCAAGGTATTTTATGTACATGGAGTACCCCAAAAATATCATTTTGCACAGATGACCTCTGTTGCTCTTTGTCACTTCATGAAAGTTTAGATCTCATCGAGACGAACAATTTTTGTGTTGAACACTTTTCGATCTGGGGTCGTTTGATATCGCTTCTAGATTTTTCTTTCATTTTTCATTATTGGAATTTTTTGGAGCTGACATGTGGCCGCTCCTGGAGCCGCCACATGTTAGCTATTTTTGAACTTTTTTTTTAATTTTTGCAAAAAAAATATTCTTCACCTCATGTGCCATGCACGTGAGGGCCTCTCCCTCGCATTCCGCTTCTCTCGTCAACAAATCGACCTCGTCTTCTCCGCAACAGTCCTACCCACCTCCGCCTTCTTCCTTCCCCTTATCTCGTCACCAGCCTAACGACCACCCTCGCATGAAGCCGCATCCGCTGGGGTCGTCCCTACGTTATCTCCTCCTCAGCCTCCTATAAAACAGATCTTCAACCCTCCAAGCTGGGCATCCGCCACAAACGAGAGAGGAGATGTAGCCCTCGACTCCTTCCCGGTGACAGCGTGAAGGTGCTCTGATTGAGCGACGTTCAGCCTCTCATTCCTCCGACGAGATCCAGAAGAGGCTTCCTCTTATGCAGCAGCAACTCCGGTATGCACCACCTTCCTGGCAATCGTCAGGTACCCGACAATTCTCCCCCTTCATTCCTTTTACTCTGTTTTCACTACATTCCCCTGTTCCCACCATCACACCCCTCCTTACATGTCAAATCCGTCATCTTCTGCTCCCTTCACGTTCCTTACCCGTATACTCCTTTGCCCCTCACTGCCAACCTCCTTCGCGCGCGTGCCAAATGTGCATCAGATCCTCCAGCAAGCCACCCGCACGCAGCTGGCTCTCCATCGCCACAGGCAAGCCTACGCGCGGCTGCCAGATCACCACCACCACCAGACGCCATCGGCTGTCGCTCCTCACCACGATGCCACCTACGACCATGTGCGCCCACCTCCGCACGTCCACAGCCACAGAAACAGAGCCGCAGCGACCCGTGCTCCTCCGCACCATCGGCCTCAACCTCCATCCTCCAAGCGCCGTTGACCCCACGCTGCAGCACCGCCGCACGCACCACCGCCAGGAGCGCGTGCTATCCAGCCACAACCGCCCACCGCCTGGACTTGTGCCTCTCGCGCGTGAACACCAGCGCCTGGAGACATCCACCCCTACAGCAAGGAGACTAAACCTTCCTCATGTACGCATCACATGAGGGGAGGGTCATTTGCAGGAGCCCCCTCCTTTCTGCCTATCTCGAAGGAAGCCACACTTGCACGTGACCATCACGTGCTAGGGTGAATTTTGCAGAAGCGCCCCCTGCAGATTCAGATATTCGCGCCAAGACCCTGCATTCCAAGGTCATGTGCCTTACGCGTGATAGACTAGGCAAATTTCATCTCCGCACATACAAGTATTGGTAATTGCATCCACACCCTGTCTGCATATTTATTTTCTATTTTTTTTCTATAATTGCATTCAGGACCCCGTGTTTCTTTGTTATTCTGAACCTCATTTTGTCATTTTTTAATCTTTCAAAAATTGCATTTTGTTCTTCATTTAATCCTCTACATTGTGGCATGTGCTTTATATTTTTATATTATATGGTATTTAATAATTATTATTCTTGCTGAAAATTGAATATTTTGCCCATCTCGTGCTTAAAAATTCCTATCTAATTAACCACAGTTCCAAAAATCGTCAAAAGTTCAAGGATAGCCGACTTAATTGTTAGTAACATTGTGCCCAAAAATAATTGCATTTACATGCATATTTTCCTCTCTAAAAATCACTTCGTGTATTTCACTAATCAATTTTTAATAGGTATTAAATCCAACATTTTCATATTTTAGGATTTTTTTGAGATAGACCACCTTGTTATGTATCTTAGATAATTTTATTTCCTGAAAATAAATAGATTTAATATTTATCATAATTAATTAGTGGAAATTTTATTATTCCCATTCATTTATTCAAAGAAAATTCATTTTGAATCAAAAAATCTCAAAAAGTTACATGATTCAAATTTCATTGCATTTTACATTTAGGCCAAGTTTGAGGAGTTTTAGAATTCAGTTGATCAAAATTTACATTTTAGCCCTCGAACTTTGTCAAAATTACATTTGTGTCATTTATTTGCATAAAAAAATACCAAAAAAATATCTCTCCGAAAACCCGATTTATTGTTTGACTAAAAGACAACCTAAGGAGACAGTTGACTCCCTGAGTTTGACCTTGGACTTACCCAAGTAAAAAAAATCAACCACTCGCTTTAATTTAGCATTAATTAACATAACGATTTTTGATCAATCGTGGATTTATCCGACTGCAATGAAATCGTTAATTCGACATTATTAAATTGGTGAATCACCGGTTCTTCAAATGGCGTCGTTGTCGGGGAGGCAAGGCTTAGGTCATTTTTAAGAAAATCAAGTTTTTAGGTTTTCCATCCCGGGTAGTCTGACCCTTGGTTTTTATTGTATTATTTCTCCATTTTCTCTTCTTTTTAGTATTTTATTTCTTTTATTTTATATATTTTTCTGTGAACCTCTCTCTAATATTTGATCTTCTATTTTTCGTGTGAGGTACCCGTTGAACTTGAAGCAGCTTTCGTGGAGGGCGACGCAAATTGAAGCGACCTACCGCCCGAAGAATTTGATTTTGAAGAGAGAATTTTTTAATTAATTGCTAATTTCCAGCTGTTACCGATCGAGTTCTCATGTATGTAAAAAAGACTGAATATTTTTCTGTGGTGTGTCGGCTTGTTTCACTCTCCAACGAGGGTGGGGCTCGACTTGAGTGGTTCGTAGTACTAGGACTGTACATATGGCTATTAGAGCTATTATGATTTTGATTGTGCTCGTAGGAATAGGACCACACTTTCACTAAAATATACACACTAGATCATCTAGTTTAGCCAAATTAAATTGTTCTATCACTCGCTAATAGAAATTCACGATCTAGGTGCGATTTCTCGCGCTTGCATTAGATTTAAATTTTCTAGGGAAATTTCAATTCTATCTAGCATATTGCCTGAAGATTGCGAGGAGGCACTGTAAGTATTTCGAACTCAATTCATCATTGTGTTTCCCGCTGCATGGCTTTTTCGATTCTCCCTTGGTTTTCACTCACATAGGGATAAAGGAAATTGGAAGCCCCGCGTAGACGTGCATTGTTCCAACTCAAATTCAAGTGATAACCAAATTAAAATTAGGGGACTGCTAACATTATTGATTAACTAAAATTGAATAAAATTGAAAATCATTGTTTTCGGGAGAGCAACCCCGTCATTGTTTGATTTCAAGCTAAGTACAGAGAGTGTGTGTACACACTAAGATAGATCTCAAATCCCCGCCTTCCATATCAATGTATCCTGCTCTTCGTAAATATCACAGGCTGAAGTATTCGAAATTCAACTGACCAACACCAAGTAGCCTCCGCTTGCCTTGGCAAGTCGATAGGGGTGAACCAGCGGTGCGACGTGACAAGTTGCTTAGTAACCCCCGGGGCGAAGTGACAAGCCTTGTCAGCCTCCACCTACTTCGGTAGGTAGATAAGGGTAGGTCCCTGAACTTTATCGGTATTAACTAAATAAGCTTGCGATAAGAGCTAAGAGAGAAAGGGCATTGCTATCCTAGGTGACATGTTAAACATGGTAGATGCAACTGGCATTGAGCCAACTCCCCTATAGGCCATCACATAATGCTTGCCAACTTTGCTTGAAAATCATACTTAAAACCAACCAGATTAATCGGACCCAGCTTCGGGTCCTTCACTGTGTGAGTTGGTTAAATCGAGGTTTGCATTTGTGTATTGAATTGTGTGACTGTGCACTTGCACACAAAGATCGGAGTTTCATAAATATTTTTCCAATACATTCGAAAATGACGGAATATTGGCATTCATACCTAGACTCCATGGGTTACGCCTCACATGACAAATTCCCAATCTTCATTTCCATTTCCTTTCCAAGGGAACCCTCTCTTTAAGGTAGTTTCTCCCCAGCCACCATTCTCTTCACCCACCCACCCACCCACCCTTGGTTGAAACTTTAAAATACGAACTGCTCACAGAACCGAACATATTCTTTGAAGACACAATGAAGCGAGCGGACTCGAGAATGAATATTGGCATAATCGACTTAGATAGAGGAACACAATTCCTGGTTACGCATGAAAATTCCTTGTTTGAACTATCCTTTACTCGGGACGATCCACAACCTGAGTATGATCACTTTTCCTTTGAACACAAAGATGACACCCAAAGTCAAGGAAATTGGACTCATGACCAAACCCTAATTACAGAAGTTGACTATATCTCGGTTCAAGAGAAAATACCAATGTTGCGGCATACCGAGCATAGTCACTCAAATTCAAGTTAGGAGACAATAATGGATGACATAGCTCAGATCAATAAAAGGACCGAGGTTTTGACTGCACAATTTAATAATGTCATCCAAAAAGTAAAAGACATGATCATCAACCAAGAGGAATCAAGACAATCACAGAGCGAACCCGAGACTCATCAGGTGCCTGAGTCCCACATACAAACACTACAGATCAATGACCCTCCTACTAAGTTTAGTGAAAATCCCCAAAAAATAAAAAATTCAGAAAATTCAAAAAATTCGGACAACATCAATATGGAAGCATTTTACAAAAAATCTAATCTTAGAGCTTCCATTAATCAAGGCCGTAGAGTATGTTCCCCATCTTCGGAGATTTGTGAAGAGTCGATTATCACCTAAGAAGACGGGAAAGAAAATATCTAGAACAGAATATCATTTAATCATTATGGCCAGTTCAATGGTGCTGACCCAGACAAACAAAGTCCGGAAAGTCAAATAGTTGTCCAAAATGACATGTGAAATTGAAAATATTGACTTCAATAATGTTCAGATTGATGACGATTCTACACTGAATATCCTCCCGAAGTCCGTGTTTGATAGACTCGAACTCGGACTGCTCAGAAAGACCTGAGTGATCGTTCAATTTCCTGATCGATCCACAAAAAGACCAAGAGGAATCATTTTCGTTGCCATTAGTTTCCAAGGTGTCACACATAGACTGGACTTTATTGTCTTGGACATTGAATACCGAGGAGATTTATCCGAGTCCCCTAATATTTTGGGAAAGCCGTTTCTAGCTTCCACTAGAGCGACTATTAACTGTGATACTGAAGATATCATATTCCCGAACCTAAACTAAATTGATCAAGTTCTCGAGGACACACCAAACCCTGATACAATCGAATAGGAAACCGTCTGTCATGATATAGAAGATCCTTATATGTTCAGATCTCTCCACTTATTACAGACTCAAATGAAGGAGAGACATCTTATGAAACGATTGACGAGTCTACAAAGGTGAATGAAATCAACCGCGACACACCTGATTCACCACACCCGGACAAAGCTATGTCGGATCTCCCTGAATCCACACACGCAAAGCCAACAGAGAGTAAATACACAGGACGTGTGCTGTCTTTACAAGAATATTACTATTTGTATGGAGATTCATCTGATAGGGAACTCATGGGCAGCACCTCACAAACAATACCTCCTGATCCAACTAAAAATATCACTTTCAACATTTCAGATAAAATATCTCTTGAGGATTACTCATCAGATTCGGAGGATAAGAGCATTATGAGAGAGCGCAGTTTGGAGAATCTAGAGCCTAATCAGAACAAGAAGTCATATATCGACCCACGTTGGACCTTCCCTGTCTCTCCTTATTTTTCATCTAAGGCCGATTTCCCGGGTCCCTGTCAATAAATGGGAACAATACGTTATAACCAGACAGATACTTGTTCATCTGAATATTTAGAGGAAGAAAAGATTGACCCGAAAACTGAGTGAGCTCTAAGAAAAAAGCTAAAAAATAAAAATTGGAGTGACGTGACCTTTGATTATTATCCCAACGACAGCTCCGACGGTGGCTGGGAATCGTCTGATTCATCTTCTTCCAATGAATATTCCCTTCCACCACATTTCCTGAAAAAGATCGGTCGTAAACCACCTTGATCATCGGCCAATCTTTCCCTCGCCCCATCAGTTCCATTGTTTATTTTCTTCCTAGAATTAGACCAAGGCCTAAGTATAGGGGGGGCCGATTCCATCTGTATTTATTCATCATTTTACTCCTCAAATCGCTATGTATATTCTCAAGATCTCATCGGTTCTTACACCCACTCTTGGCCTATACTTAGGATAACCAGAGTCTAAGTATAGGGGGACCGATGCCTGCCTATATATATCCATCCATTTCTCCTCTTTACCTCAACCGCTCCATTTCTTCCTCTTCTTCTATACTTAGGCTGAGCAGAGCCTAAGTATGGGGGGGGGGTTGACTTCTTTTTCTATTTTTTCTCTCTATGCTTAGCACGAGCTTTGTCTTCATGTCTCTTCTTGTGCTCTGAGGACATAGCACATGCTAAGTATAGGGGGGCTTGTATATGTTACATATATACTTTACCCATAGCTTGTACTTTCACGTATTTTCGTATATATTACAGGATGGGTAAAACTAAAAAAAAAACAAAAACCCACACACACACACACAAATAAAAAAATCTCCCTTGCATATCATTCTTGCATTCATATCAAAAAAAAAAGAAACAGAAAAAAATTCATCTTGCACCTCATTTTTCACCTCATATGCATCTGCATTTCATTTTGCATATCTAGCATATGTAAAGTGGAATGTTATTGGGTTCTGAACCGAGATGTGAGTAGAAGTGGAGAGTGGACTTAATTTGACCTTAATCTACCTAATTTCTAGAGGAACTTCATCGAGAAATAGGATTTTAGAAGTTTCAGGTCTTTTGAATTAATTCTTCAAGTTCCGCATGACAATGTATAGCCATTGAATCTTAGTGTCTAACCTGGTCGCCTAATTCTGGGTATAGCTTTTGAGTAAGAAATAAACATGTTCTCTCACACTATGGACTTAGCTCAACTCGGACGGGATGTTGGAAGACTATGTGGGTCTCTATTCTGGTAGCGTGGACATCTAAAGACCGGAGTATGGGTTAAAATAAAGCTTCGAAAAAGGGATGGACTACTTGGCACATTTTTTTCTAAGACCCCAAAACATGTACGGAAAAAAAAGATTCTATATTTGTAGAGGTGCAAAAAGATCCATGCAGAGTTACAAAAACTCCATACCAAAAAGAAGCCAAATTACCAAATAAATATATGACCAAAAAGGTCCAAGCTTTAGAAAACCTGCAGATCTTAGTGGAGACTGGGCTAAACTGGCCAGCTTCATAAGGAGAGGTGACTACACTGGTCTCCCTCCAGTTCTTTTCTCTTTCTTCTAACTTCTCCCCTTTCGATTGTGAACACAATGCGACAAAACTTAGAAGGAAATACCTGACTCCCCGAGGATGAGTTACTGGGAGGGGGTTTGCATGGTTGTCTGGCATTCTTGAGGGGGAGAGCTAAAACTTTTCACACACATGAGACAGTTGTTCAATGTTCATGAGATGTGCTTGGGAGAAGGATTGATCTAAGATGACTTCTGAGCCAAATCTGCTACAATGATATGTAGAACCAAAGGGCTGTTGATTTTAAAATCCTAAATCTCACAGAGTTCCGCCAACTATTAATCCAAAGGTCGGGTCTAGCTCCATTTTCACCTTTTCTTCATAACTTTAGTATGGAACCCAAAATCATTTCACTTTTGCATTTCATTCTAGTTGCTCGGGGACAAGCAAGGTTTAAGCATAGGGGGTTGATGAATCCATGATTCA